>PVKS010038907.1:0-17602 GCA_004027875.1 Aplodontia rufa | reverse complement strand
AACAGATGAGAGAAACCATTCGGCCCTTAAGTCTCTGAGCTTGGGAGACTTCACTAAGCATAATTCTGTCCATCTCCATCCATTTGACTTCGAAAGCTATAATATCGTCTTCTCTGATGGCCGAGTAGTATTCCATAGTATATATGAACCAAGGCTTTTGTATCCACTCATCAAGTGAGGGGCATCTGGGTTGGTTCCATAATCTAGCTATAGTAAATTGAGCTGCTATAAACATTGATGAAGCCACATCGCTGTAATATGCTGATTCTAGATCTTTTGGGAAAATTCCCAGGAGGGGATAGCCGGGTCGTAAGGTGGTTCCATCCTTAATTTTTTGAGGATTCTCCATACTGCTTTCCATAGTGGCTGAACCAGTTTGCAGTCCCACCAGCAGTGTCTTACACCATTTTTATGCCTTCATTTTACTTGAGCATTTTATCTGATACCATTTTCTTCCCAAAACATATAAATCATATAAACTTTAAGCTAGATGTTTTCCTAGAGTCAACAACATTCTTTATATGAGGTAATCAGAATCCACTTTAGAATAAAACATAAGCTTTCTGGGTGCTGCTGGTTCCTTATAGTATCAGAACAACCCTAACCTGTCTCCCCTGTCCCTTGTATCTGTTACTCATTCTGTTTATGTATTTCAGTTACACATTTACGCTTCTGTACACATATGCACGAACCTAGGTAAGTAAAATACATTGTTGCTTTTGTTATTTTGAACAAGCAGTTAAATAGTCAATTAAAAATAAAAAAATTACAAGTCTTTCTTTCACTCTCATTCACTCCTTTGTGATGTTCTTCCTTTAAGTAGTCCAAATCTCTTCTGCCATACCTATGTTAAATTTTCTGGTCTAAGGAATTTAATTTAGCATTTCTTGCAGAGCAGAAGAGTTCTTCAACTTTTGCTTATCTGAAGAGGTTTTTGTTTTTGTTTTGTTTTTCTTTTGAGTGATGTTCTAGATGGGTGGTTATTTTTTTCAACACTTTACATTTTTACTTCACTTTCCATGGGCTCCCATGCTTTTGAGAAGTTGAGTATAATTCTTATCTTTGCTTCTGTATAGGGAAGGCATTTTTTTGTTCCATCTTTCAGAATCTTTCTTTTCTTTAAAATGTCTAGATTACAGTTTCTGGATGTGAAATTACCTGGAATTTACTGACTTATTTGCATTTATTCTGTTCAGAGTATTCTGAGCTTTCTGGATTTGTGGCTTGGTTTCTGACATTCGCTTTGGAGAATTTTCAATCATTATTTCTTTGAGTATTTCTAGTCTTTTCTTTTTCCTCCCACCCTGTCACTACGTGTAGACTCCACTTGGCGGTTGCACGCAGTTCCTGGATATTCCGTCACCACTTCCTCACCTTGTCTTCTTCCTCTTCGTTTCCTGTGGACACCTTCCCAGGCCCTCTCCTCAGCCTCTCCTGCCTATCACGGGCACGCCGAGGGCACCTTGGTTTCTCTGGAGGGTTTCTGGTCTCCAGCGGTCCCTCCCTGGCCTCCCACCGCCTCTGCTTGCGCCACCCGTTTGTCTTCATGCTGTCTCTCTGTTGCAGCCCTCGGCATCTTGATCATAGCCTTCTGGCTTCTCAGTCTGGGATTCCAGTCTCTCACTTGTCTGAGTTGGGTTCCAGTGCTTGTCCTGTCTCTTCTCCAGCGTGTCATGAGAGTGGACTTAGGTTGGGGAGCAGGAGTGTTCTGTAGTCCCGTGATCAGGCTCTGTCCTTTAGTGACCTGTGCCTGTGGACTGAGAGCCTCACATACCCAGGCTACACCACAGAAAACCATGGACCAGGCGGTCTACACCACAGGACCGCACTTCTCACAGCTCTGCACACAAGAGGTCCACACCACAACTGCACTTCTCCCAGCTCTGCACACAGGAGGTCCACACCGCAGGACTGCACTTCTCCAGGCTCTGCACACAGGAGGTCCACACCGCAGGACCGCACTTCTGGCTCTGGCACTCAGCAGGTCCAGAGTGCAGGTGCCATCTGACCGGGTTCCTCCTGAGGACTGTGTCCGGGGTTCGCAGGCAGCTGCTTGAGGCTATGCCGTGTCACAGCCTGTGCTTGATATAGTTGGTGACTGAAAGAGGAGGGAGAGGGACGATACTCTTACTGGACCTCCGAAGGTCCTGTCTCTAATGCAGTCACAGGGAAGGAGGGAATGCAGGAGTGCTGAGGGCGTGCATTTCAGCACGCAGGTGAACAGCTGGACAGGGCTGGTTCTGGACGTATCCCTGTACCCATGTGGAAAGTGGTGAGGCTCCCAGACCCTGTGCTGCTGCGTTGGTAGGAATCCAGCACACACCTCTAACTTGGAAGGACTGCTTAGATTTACACCCCCAGTGAACTATCACCACACTTCCCAGAAGCAAAACTAGCTCTAATATCTTCAGATACTGATACCCCGTCCCCATACTCTGCAATTACTTTGTTCTGGACATTATGTTGGTCAACTTCCTTAGGTGGCCTCACTTGATCCTTCAACACGTGTGTGGCGTGGACCCCTCCTGGTCTTACTGGTGAGAGTTCCACGACTCGGAGTTCTTGGTGGTCTGTGCACACCTACCATGCTCTGAGGTCCATCTGCCTGTGCAGTCCCTGCTCCTGCTGATCCTGAAGCACCCTTGGGTTACTTGTCTTAGATGGTGAAATCTGGATGTACAGAGACACCTAGCCAAAGAGTTATGGATGGTGTCTGATAACCTCATCAATATTCACTGCAAGGAAAGAGGAATTCTTCCTGATCACCACCGAGTTCTGTCAGAAGGAAATGCAGGAACAGAACAAAAGAGGACCTAGAGTCCACACTGAATGGAAACAGAGGAGCAACAGCAGTGGGTGCTTCAATTTTGAAAAGGTGAAAGTAAGGGGGTTCTCTCACACCAAATCAACACAGGAAGGCAAGGGGTTCTCTCACCAAATCAACACAGGAAGGCAAGGGGTTCTCACACCAAATCAACACAGGAAGGCAAGGGGTTCTCACACCAAATCAACATAGGAAGGCAAGGGGTTCTCACACCAAATCAACACAGGAAGGCAAGAGGTTCTCTCACCAAATCAACACAGGAAGGCAAGGGGTTCTCTCACCAAATCAACACAGGAAGACACAGGGGTTCTCACACAAAATCCATGCATGATGGTGAGAGGATTCTCTCACACCAAATTAATGCAGGAAGGCAAGGTGGTTCTCACACTAAATCAACGCATAAATGCAAGAGTGTTCTCACACCAAATCAATGCTTCAAGGCAGGAGGTTCTCACACCAAATCAACGCATGAAGGCAAGGGGGTTCTCTCACACCAAATAAATGAAAATTGTTTTCTCTTTTAAGAAGGGAAGGACAGTGAGAGAGAAAGAGAATCAATTTTATTTGGTTTTTCATGTGACTTGTATTCCTCCAACATTGCATTATGTACATAGGGTTGGGGTTTGAACTCACATCCTCACACATGCTAGGCAAGTGCTGTAACCTCTGAGCCACCACCCCAGCCCCTCACTCTAAGCTTTTGATGTTAAGACTCAGACTTCAAAAAGCTGTGGAAAAATCACATCAGAACCTTGTTATTTATGCAAAAATTGATTCCAATTTCCCTGATTTTTTTTTCTGCAGATCTAAGTCCACAGTTCCTGCCAATAATTGTGTTGGGAGATAGGTCACATGAAACTTCTAGGCTCTTTTTAAAATAAGTTCTGATCTCTGCTAAACCTATAATTTTGTGGATGAAGTGAGTGGCGGTTGATCATTTTCTCTCATTTTCTTACATGACATTATTAAGAAGGAAGAACAATCATTTGGAATAAATTGTCTTTTCCCTGAATGGACCTGTAGCTAAGGTGTCTAACACCTGAAGAAACTTTGGGATGAAAAGAGAAGCAGATGAGATCAGTTCTGGAGGAAATGGTTTCTTTTCTTCCTATGATTCCACAAAAGGAGCTAAACCATGGTGGTTACGGGAGAGGGAAGTCAGAAATAGGCGACTTCCCCTAACAAAATTTGTTGGTGAATCCAAAAACATAAATTTTAGCAATTATCAATAATCTTCAAACAGAATACATCGCAGTAGATTGCTGTTGCTTCAAGCAGTGGTACTACCTTACACAGTGACAATAACCTCAACTCATTCCAGTAAGACGTTCATGAATTAAGCACATTATATGTCACATTTATGGTACGTGTGATTTTTGTTTTTGTTTTGCAGTTTGTCTGACGTATATGAAAAATCCTTTGAAATCCTGAGTTATTAATCCATAATTAAGATGATACTATCCATTCTTTTGCTATTAATACAATACTATACTATATGATATTGACTATTATTAATATTATATCAATTTAGCTCAGGGGAAGCTTAAATATTACAGTACTTGATAAATATAATGAATATACTAAGATAGCTAGAAACGTTGAGGCATTTAAAAAGAGTTCAGGGTGCTGGAGCTGTGGCTCAGCGGTCATGGTGCTTGCCTGGCATGTGCGAGGACGTGGGTTCAAACCCCAGCACCATGTACACAACCAAGTGTGGGAGCAATGAAGGCCACATGAAAAACCAAATAAAACTGATTCTCTCTCTCTCTCTCTCTTTTTCTCACTGGCCCTCTCTCTTAAAAAAAAAAAAAAAAGTTCAGTGTCTAATGTACCTTCAGTGTCTGGCTGCACTGGGTCAAAATGCAGTCCTTTAATGTTGTGTAATGTGATCCTATAGCCGCACAGCTAGTTGACACCAGAGCTGAATCTGGAATCCGGGGATCCCTGTCCTGGCTGCATCTGCACTCGGTGAGAGGGAGGGAACAGCACTTGCAGACCACAGGGAGTCCTGGGTGGCCAGCCCAGGGGCAGGAATGAGGGACAAATAGACCACTGGGAGCAGGAGGCTGCGGTAACGTCAGGATCCAAATGGGCTCTGCACAGATGGCATTAGCTTAGCAATAGTGGAGTCTCACAGCATACTGGGCACCCCTCTAGATTTAAAGGTCTGAGAAAAATTACTCCTAAAAGTAATTTTCAAAGGAGCCACAGGGTGGCAGACTTTAGCCATAAAAACAGACTTCAGAAAAAAAAAAGATTTTTTTGGCTCATCTTTAAGTGATTTGTAAAATTCAAAAGTTTATACAATTAACCTGGGGAAAGACACTGCGCCTCCCCTCCTTTTCTCTCTTTGGCCAGCACCACGGAAGTCACCCATTTCTTGCAGAACTTAACAAGGCAGGAGCCCAGGAGGCTTTGCAGGTCACGGCTGCAGGCAGAAGTGTGGGAGGGGGCTCCAGGAGGCAGTGAATCTGCACCAGTGGGAAGCAGGGAAGAAACACCAGCTCTCTCTCACTCCTGCAGACCCGGCTGCAGGGCAGCTGCCCCTTGCAGGCTCTCGGGGACCCTACCTGTGCTGCGTGAACTTGCCTGCCGGCATCTGCAGGCTCTCCAGCCTGAATGGCCTACCTGGCCAGGGCAGTGGTGCTTCCTATCACAGTGCCATTTCATCTCTCCTTCAGTGTTCTCGCTTTAGTTTTTATCAGTCCTGCTTTTCTGGTCTTGTGCCTCCCAAATAAAAGGACAGCATTTAGTCTTAAACCCTGGGGTCTGCTTTCTTGAAGACCCTGGCCAAGACATTGGTGGAAAGCCCTGCTCCCAAGGCCCCGAATTACATCCCAGCAGCCATCTTCCATTGACACTGTGTGCGGTGCTAATAGCCGTTCTCCAGGCCTCGGTCCAGCAGACAGGTTCTGTCCCCCTCACGGCTGGGTCCGTTACTTTCCTCAGTTACAGTGTGTTCTCAGCAGCATCACCTTTCCAAGAGAGTGGGTGTACACCATACATTTAACAATGGACATGTGAGTGATGGGCTATTTCTCCATCCATTCAATTCGCCCACATTCTCTATTAAAAACTGAACATTTCATACAGATCACATGGAGTTTCCCTTCTCCAAAGTACACGGATCTGGAAGCATTTTGGATTTCATTTCTAGAAGAATTTTGGATTATACATATTTAAAATTTGGGAATATTTTCATAGACTTTACCATTGAACTTTCCTAATTCAAGATCTGAAATCTGAAACTTTTTGAGCATTATCATGATGCTCAAAATGGGTTGGATTTCAAGTGTTCAGATGAGGGACGCTCAACCTGTATCAATATTTTATTGCACACAAAAAAAATTATTTCTCTTTGTAGACCCCAAGTTGTCACGGATTTTTAAAGTTCATACAGCAAAGCCAACAAAGAAGGCAAGCAAACCAGGCAAGGTAGGAGGAGGTTTCCCGCTTGGAAGTCACTTTTCAAGATTTCCCTGGCATTCATTTCACATTTGCTGCAGGATGAATTTGTAAACTCTGAGAAGTTACGGAAGACAAGATGGCTTTTTGTTTGTTTTTGTTTTTCAGGGCTGAGGACAGAACTCGGGGCCTTGCACATGCTAGGCAAGCGCTCTGCCACTGAGCTAAATCCCCAACCCCGACAAGATGCCTTTTGCAAAATCTCTGAGACGGCTTAAATTTAGTGACTACACTGTTGTGTTGGGAGGATGGTGTTTTGGCAGCTTATGGGCCAGAATTTAGAAATGGCAATTCCGTTCAACAGGAATAAGAGAGCATGAACCCTGAGAGTCACCAGTGAGTAACCCAACCCAGCCCCACAGAAACCCAGGACAGAGGACTGAGTAATGTGCCTGAGCCCTCAGCTGGCGGGGGAAGAGCGGACCTGAGCGTTCCCGGGTTCTGAACTGCAGTACAGTGCACTTCACCTGACATCATTATCTCTTAGCTGCTCAGTTAAAATAAAACGGTCTTTGTGTATTGCATTATAATACGTAGTTTCAGAAGGAGTGGCAGCACTAAAGCCATGGAACACAACTTTTGAGTTGTAGAGACATTGTAAGGTAAGACCACCACAAAATGGAGATGACTCTTGGGTATTAACTTCTTTTATCAAGTAATAAAATTAGTGAACATACTGTGTATAGGATGTCTTATAAAATAGTTATTTAGTAAAAATTTGCTTAAGTTACTATTATATGCCTCATAGATGAAGTTCTTAAAAAAAAAAGATTATAAGAACACATGGAAGAGACTGAACGGTTCTGCTGCAGGGTGACCATGATGTACTAAAAGGCTTAGACTGGTCTGGTTTCTTGGAATAGAAAATGAGGATGAAATGACAGAACAAATTCTTCACAGCAGTGTTTGAAGCTAGGAGTCTATTTCAGTGGATGACTTCTCAGTCATCTTTAGTTGATGAACTTAACCTTATAGCACAGTTTTAGGTTCACAGAAATATTGAGTGGAGAGTACAGAAAGTTCGTGCACCACAGCAGCACTTTTGCTACCATCAGTAACCCTGAGTCCACACAGAAATATCACGCAAATTCTTCAGCTCACACTAGGACTCCTTGGCCTCACACATGCCACCATTTTGATAAGTGCACAACGATAGTAGCCACTGTTATAAGGTCTATTCTGATCCATCTCTCCTTCCCCCAGCCGCTGTCAATCACTGTTTGGCCTCAGTTATCCCATGCCTGTGATCCTATGATACAATACCTTTTCAGATTTTCCTCTTCCACTTGGCAAAGGAATGTAGCTTTCTTGGTGTCTTTTTGTGACTCGCTAATTCATTTTCCATCACCTCATAATCCTGCTTTATCTCAGTGTACCACAGTTCACTCATCCTTTCTCACACTGAAGGACATCTCGGTTGCTTCCCTGCTTAGGGAACTATGGATAGAGCTCCTATGAACAAGTGTACCCGTTTCGGTGTGAGCATGAGTTTTCCATTCCTTTCATTGGCTACCAGGGAGGGCAATTGCAGGATGGAATGATAGGAGCATCTGTTGGTGCGTAGGAAACTCTAAGCTACTGCCTTTCACAATGGCTGTGACATTTTGCATTTCCACGTGCAGTGGAGTCCCTGTGGCTCTGTGTTCTCACCGGGATCGGGCGTGATCAGTTGTGGGCTTTGGCATTCACACATGTGTGCTAACATCTCATGCTGTCTGAGTTCTCAATTATTCTATGATGTGTCATTGATTATCTTTCTTGAGTCTACTTGTTATCTGTACATATTCTTTGCATCAGGTCTTTTGCTCATATTTAAAAATTAGTTCGTTTTTGAGATTTTAGAGTTGTGTCATTTAGATAATAATCTTTTCATTTATTTTTGGAGTGGATGATGGTATTTTATCAGGTAGGTCTTTTCACATTATCTTTGTCAGTCCATGTCTCATTCTCTTGACATTGCTGTTCACATAGGAGCGTTTTTAAATTCGGTGGGGTCTAGCTCATCCTTCCCTTCATGAATCACGCCTTTGAGGTTGTATCGATCATTGCCAAACCAATAGTAATCAATGTTTTCCTAGATTATTGCATAAATACTTCATATTTTACATTAGGTTCATGATCTATTTTAAGTTAATTAAGCGAAGGTGGAAAATATCTGTGCATTTGTTTACTTATTTACTTCTGAAGATGGAAGTCCAGTTGCTCCAGCGACATCTGCTGCTTTTGGCTTGGCTCTGCTTCCAGGCTTTGTATTCTGCTCAGCTGACCTCTTTGTCTATTCTTGTCCCTATCACGCTGTCTTCATTACTATGGTTTCACAGAAACTCTAAGTTAGGAACTGACAATTGGTTGTGTTTTTCTCCTTCAATGTTATCGGCTTGCATAGGTCCTTTGCCTCACTATGGACGCTTAGCGTCAGTATTGATTTTTCCTGTCTATGAACATGAACTACTTCTCTATTTCTCTAGTTCTTCTTTGATAATTTTCACTGGAATTTTGGATTTTTTCTCATGTAAACTGTGCAAACATTTTCTTTGGCTTATATCTATTTCCTCTTCGTGTAAATGCTACTGTGTTTTTAACAATCCCACTTGTTTATTGTTGGTAGAAAGAAAAGTGTTTTAGTATTCTGTATGAGTCTCACATCCTATAACTGTTACAATTGCTTGGTCCAAGAAGCTTGCTTCTTGTTCTTGTTGAATCCTTTAGATTTTCTACATAGATAATTATTGCATTAACTGAGACTTCTGGTGTGATGCAGAAAAGCAGAGAGGGGACTTTCATTAGCTCTAGTTTTTTACAGCTGTTTTTTACAGTTTGGTCGGAGGTTTGGTCATGAAAGGGTGGTGTATTTTGTCAAATGCATCTCCCCCCCTACTCAAATGATTATGTCAGGTTTCTTCTCCAGCTCGTTGATATAATGCTTTGCACTCGTTCACTTTATCAATGATCTCCTTACCATTCTTATTTCATAACAAAATCCTCTGACGTTTGTTGTACATAGCTTTGTGCATAATTTTCTACAAAGCAGGCATCTGCTTCGTGGAAGACTCATTCGTTTCCTCTTTGTTGACATTTACTTTGTACCAGGCAACGTTCTAGACACTGAAAGGAAATCAAAGTATTTCCTGCTATTAGAAATAAATATCCTATCTTAGAGGAGGGAAAACATGTACATATGGACTGTTGGACGATATTTATTTTAATACATAGTGTTATAGATACAAAATGTTGTTGAAGGAGAAAAGAACAAAGCAATTAAGAGTGATAGAAAATTTAGGTGGAGGACTACAATTCAGTTAGTTCCTTTTTAGTCTATTAGTTAAAGAGATTATACTCAATAAAAAAATACTGTATGCTTTACCCAGAAATAATAGGAAAGATGTCTTGAGAGCACCTTGAAAATTGGCAAGACCACATCCACCTTGGGCTCAAGGATATAAAAGTAAAAATTCTTTTAAGAGACTGTTGGGGTACACTGCTTGCACAGAGGGCACTAGCAAGTGGTGTTGATGCTGGTGATGTGGATGTTGCGTTCTTGTCCTCTCAGAGTTGAAGAATGAAACCGAGGGACACGGAGGCAAGCGTAATAGATGGATTTTATTTTACAGAAAGTAAAGCATAGAGAAAAGAGCAGACTTCCCCCAGAGTGGGGGAAGAGGACAGAGCCGATGAGGCAGTGAGCTTTGCCCTTTTTATATGATATCCTCTCCCTGATTGGTCACTGCTTCCCTGCCCTGTGCCTTAGGCACCAATAGAAAGAATGTGGATCCTTCCTTAGCAGCAGGGAGTGTTCGCATCTGGCCTGTCTTTTCAGACCCTCATTAGCTTTGGGGGATGTCTTTGCCCTCACAGGAAAGATGACCACCAGTTGAGTTCCTCCGTATCCACCCACATTATTCTGCCCACACTGCCTAACTTTTTCTGCCTCAGTTTCACCATGCTCAACTACGCTAGCTCTCAGAAGCTGCTGTAACCATGGTCCCTAGAGGCTTGGCTACTGCTGGAGCTGGTGGCAGACCTTGATGTCCACCACGTGGTGCTGGTTCTACAGGATTGCAAAATTCTGGAATTAGGGGGTCATGGGGACTTCCACCAATGTTTCAAAGAAAGGGCTGGGGGAGGGAGTCAGGCAAAGTGCAGCAGGGCCAGAGTCCTGTTGGGCTGCCCTGGAGAGGACGATGTACGAAGTGAGGAGAAAGTCAAAACGGCAGTGGAAACTCTGGAGGTCAAGAGATGACAATAAGTTGGATCGTATGGGGAGGGAAGCTCCAGGAATCAAGCAGAGCCAAAGCAGGAGAAAGTTATGTGGCCTTCATCCAGCCAGGCCATCAGGGTGGTGCTCCACAGCCTGCAGGGGAGAAGGTCACGTTGCCTCAGACAGTGCATGTGGGGCTATAGGACTTGTTTGCCTACTGGCTTTTGGTCTTGCTTTGGTCCTGTCCCTATGTCTATGCCGCTATGTCTCTAATGTGAAATGGAAATGTTTGCTCTGTGCAGTTTTATATACGTGACTTCCTTTTGGTCATTAGAGAGGAAAAGATCCATGTGTTTTCCTTGCTACTCAGAGATTTTAAACTTGGATGTTTGTACAAATTTGGAACTGCTAAGACCATGGGATTCTTGGAAATGAATTAAATGCATTTTACATTGTGAGATGGGCAGGAGATTTAGGGATCTGGGGTGGAATGCTATTGTTACGATATGAGGTGTCCCCCAAAAGCTCATGTGTGAGGCCATACAATAATTTTCAGAGGTGACGTGACTAGATTATGAGAGATGTGAAATAGCAGGTGGATTAATCCACTGCTTAATACAGTGGAGGCTGCCAGACAGTAGAGCTTCCTATTTCTCGTGGCCTGAGCTCCTTTCCTCTGTCCTGTCCTTCTGCCATGCTGTTCTGCTTCACGTTGGGCCTAGAACTACGGAGTTGGCGGACCACGGACTGAACTTCTGGACCTGTGAGCCAAAGTCAGTTTTTTCCTCCTCAAAAAATGAAAAACTAAATAAAATAAACTCTGGGTTCAGAGAGGGCCTTACTAAAAATTAGGACATTTGAATAATAGCCAGAAAAGATCAAGATGTTGGCTCTTTGGCTGTCCAGAGAAGGTCAGATATATCATTGTGGCTATTCGGTGGGTGTGCAGAGGCCCTGAGCAGGGGTGTGTCTTTCACGGAGAGGACAAGGAAGCCAATGTGCCAGCAGAGTGCACATGAGGACGATGAGGAGCAGAGCTGAGGCTGAAGAGTTGCCGCAGGCAGCAGGCGAATCACGCAGGGACTCGTGATGCGTATGAGGACTCTGGACTTCACAGTCTCTTTAACATTTTGCATTGATTTTCTGCAAACAAAATAAATTACATATAGCTAATATTTAATTATTAATAAAGTTCTCCAGAGAAAAACAGTCAACACATTAGACAAATAGACAGATTGATTACAAAGAACAGACAGATGCAATACAGAAGCTGATCATCCGCAGGAGGCTCAGTCAATACACTGTGGGTCCAGGAGAGCTGTGTAAAGCTCCAGGCGGAAGGGAGGGAGGCTCAAACCCAAGAGGAGGCAGGAGCAACCCAGGTCCCAGCTTGAAGGCAGGAAGTCAGAAAGACTTCACCTCAGAGTTCTTATTCTAATTAGTCCTTCAACTCACAAACACACGCAAGATACTTTAGCACTGGTGCTTGCAGTTCTTACATAAAATGAAGTTCATTATATTTGAGTTGCTGTCAGAGAGGCACCAGAGCGGTCTTGCACGGGCTCTTGAGGGACATTAGGCACATCTCGTTGGAAGCCCCAGCTCTGGGTATCATGTTGGAAGCTCGGGAATCAGCTGTGATGAACGCATTTACACCACAGCCATGGGCAGATGCCGCAGATCAGGGCTTCCCTGCTCCCACCAGAGGTGGCTGTCAAGCATTGTGAATCTTCTCAGACTCTTACATATGTTTTGTACCAACTATACCAAATAAAATTTATTTAGTTTAAAAAATTGAATCTCTTTTCAATGTAGCTTAAAATAAGTAAGCAAATTGATAACAACATGCAGGCAAAAATGGAAATTTCTGACATGTGTTCTGCTTTTTAATCACCTTTATAAAATTCAGAGGGCAAAACTGTATTCAATTTAATTTCAAGGAATTATATTGAATATTAGATAAAATAATCAATGCAAATGGTTCTTTCAAAGTCTGTCTTATAGGAATTCCTTATGAAAAATTTCACTAGCACATTAAAAATAATTATGTTCATACTAAAAAGTACTATGTGACTGCCCTTTTACCTGTGAACGCTCCTTGTCTAACATAACTGTTCAAGAAACTTTATGTCCTGACACAAAGAGTTTACTTGTGAAAGACAATTTAAACTGGAACAGACACTGGAACAGCTTATGTTTCTAGTTATCTCTAGCTTCAGACCTGTATGGAAACCCACCCCTCTCTGCACACAAAAACATGTGTGCATTTGCTTTGCTTTTCTCAAAGAGAGAGGGAGAGAGGTTTGAGTGGTGGCTCAGCAGTTAATGGCACTTGCCTGGCATGCATGAGGACCTCAGTTCGAGCCCTAGCACCACATACACAACTAACTGTCAGAGCAACAAAATCCAGATGAAAAACTGAAGAAAATTGATCCTCTCCTCGTCTTGCTCAGTGTTCTCTTTCTCTCTTTAAAAAAAGAAAAAGAAGAAGAGAGGGAGGGAGAGAGTGTGTGAGATAGAACCATACTGATTTTTTGATCTGGCTTCTGTTTCTCTGACACACAGTTGTGTACATGGTGCTGGGGTTTGAACCCGGGTCCTTCCACTTGCCAGGCGAGCCCTCCAACCGCGAGTCACCACTCCAGCCCCTGTGCTTGCTTTTAATGGGATTATGCCATGCCTTTAAGTCCTTTGTACATAATGTCTCTGGGCAATTTTTTCCAGGTTAACACAAATAATCTGCTATGTATTTGCGATCCATTTATCACAAGCCTTGGAATTAGGTGTGTTTTGAAATTCAGTTCTTTTTGGAACATAATTCAATGCCCGTACCGTATATTATCACAGCATTTCCAACTATATCATGGGTGACACACCCTAATCAAACACATGAATCTTTCTGCAGAAACCTGAACACACGGTGACATAAAGTAGAATAAATAAGGATTATGAACACCTGCTTAATGTGCAGGTTTGGTTTTATCTCCAAACAAGGTCTTATTATATTTATAGAAGAGATCAGGGATCTTTGCAATCTTCTAACTTCTAAAAAGGTTGTTAATAAATAATATATTTGAAACGTGCATTAAAAAATGGTGCGGTTCTGGATGAAGCAGAGAGGAAGTCAGTTCCAGGTCTCCAGAACCCTGGTGATCTCAGAAAAGGCATGAGGCTCTGAGTCGGCATCTGCAGAAGGATGGTTCTGTTCACCTTTTCCGTGACTGGAAAACACAAACCAGGCAAAGAGCCCCATTCGGCTTCTTGGTGCAATCCTGACATGTGCTGACCGCAGAAGTGCATGCTGTAAGCTCCAGGAGGCAGGCGGGTGCAGAGAGCTTTGCAGATGAGCTGAAAGACTACTGAGTCATCAGAAGAAAACCAGCATGGGAACACCCTGCTCTGCCAATGCAGGGAAGAGGACCCCACATGTCCCCACACGTAGCAACAGGCACAGCCTTGATTGCTGATCACATGTCCTTCAGGAACATTGTGAAACAAGAAAGCTTCGTGTTTGGATTGATTTCAACTTCCCTGAAAGAATTCAAAGACCTGATTATGATTCATACATACGAATCATGAAAAGAAAATATATTTCTTTGAGATGGTGTTGCACACAACTAAATATATTTTCTTTGAAAAACCAAATCCATCTATTTATTATCAGTAGATATCGGATGGATGGCACCCAAGACATCATCTTCTGGCCTAGGTGGCTTTTCTGTGGCCTTTGACTTCCCATGTACATGGTTTTAAGAAAAACTAGAATTTGCAGTGCATGCTCACACATAGATAGGCTGCTATGTGCTCGTTCATTCCGTGAACCATTTTAAGTGAATATTCCACATTCTTGGTCCACTTTCAGTTAACCAATTCAATATTTTACTGTGGCTTTATATATGTTTTACAGTGTATTTAACCAACAACAAAGTTACTTTATAGAAGCAAGTAAGTGAAAGGATACTGTGAAAATCATATGAGACAGAAACATAGACTAGGGACCCTGAAATTCAATTTACGTTAGCTTCTGTTAGTTGAATCCTGTGCACCCTTCAAGCTGATCAACACTTTTGAAGCTATCCTGCAGCTACCAGAGAGTTACTGTGATGACGTTTTAATATTCACTCATGATTCTGAAAATGTTTTCTAGAACTTACAAGCACTATAACTTTTTATTCATGTACTTATCAAACATTTCTGTAGTCCATTAAGTTTCAAGCACCGCTAGCTCCTACGGCACTTGAGAGATAAAAGGGACATTCTGAGAAGGCAGACTGCGAGGGACAGGTGCAGTGGGAATGTTGTGAGATTCCAGGAGAACGTGTGGTGCTGATCGCGTTGCCCAACTCACAACAATCTCTCTGTGAGATCGAGGGAAAAGCAGAGAAAGGAATGTAGTGGCATTAGCTTGACATCAGAGTAGGTTAAAACACTTATATGGCCAGCATGGTGGGCACATGCCTATAAGCTCAGCAGCTCAGGAGGCTGAGGCAGAAGGGTCGCAAGTTCGAGGCCAGCCTCAGCAACTTAATGAGACCCTGTCTCTAAATAAATAAATAAATAAATAAATAAATAAATAAAAGGACTGGGGATGTGGCTCAGTGGTTAAGCACCCCTAGGTTCAATCCCTGGTACAAAAAAATAAATACTTATACAGAGAGAATACTGAGAAAGAGGAAGATGAGAGGGGACATTAAAACTCAGATGCCCTGGGAAGAGTAATCTCCAAAGAAGAGAAGCGCGGCAGACTGATGTGGCTTATCATTACATTTCACGATTAACAGACAACAGCATTTAAAGGGTGGCACAAAGCGTCTAAAAATAAATAAACTAAGGTAGCAATGATTAGAAATGATTAGAAGAAAGATCTTTGTAACGCAACTACTAACAAGAACAACCATTTTTATTTTACAGGTGTTTAAATTGTCTACTGAGACTCCTGACCTAATTCCTACCTAACACACGTTTGTTCAAGGTAGTCCTTGAGTGGCATGTTCAGCATGGGAAGCATCAGTGGGAAATTAAGGTCGTGTGGGCCATTATTGTATTAAAAATTTGCTGGAATGCTTTGCTGGGGAAACCATGAGGAACCCAAGAGCTTATGATGTACATATAGCACACAACATATTAAATTAATGGAGCTAAATATTTAATGGCCATTTCGTATAGGATTCCAATTACTTTGAATGACTGATTAATTTTTAAAATTAGTGATTTGTTAAATTACCTGCCTCTATGACCATAGTTGTTTATGTGATTTTTTGAGTAAATATGGTAATAAGAATATCTTAATATACTCAAGCTTCTAGTCATTGTAAATTTGTTTGGGAAGTTCAGTTTTATTCTGTGGACCAAGATTCAATCTATATTTTAAGGTCCTTCAAGGAAGGCATTTTTATTTTATCATTTGTTTATTATTTGGTGCTAGTGCTAGGGACTGAACCCAAGGGTGCTTAATCACAGTCACACCCTAACCCCTTTGTATTTATATATTTATTTTTATTTTGAGACAGGGTCTTGCTAAGTTGCTTAGGCCTTGCTAAATTGGTGAGGTTGACAGAATCCATCCTCCTGTGACAGCCTCTGAGCCACTGGGATTGTGGGGCTACTTTTAGAAGTGGTACAGAATAAAAGATCCTATCCATTTTTTTTAAGAGAGAGGGACAGTGAGAGAGAGAGAAAGAATCAATTTTATTTAGTTTTTCACGTGGCCTTTGTTGTTCCAACACTTTGTTGTATACGTGGTGCTGGGGTTTGAACTTGCATACTTGCGCATGCCAGGCAAGCACCGTACCCACTGAGCCACCTCTCCAGCCCAAAGATCCTATCTATTTTAAGAGGCTATACATTGCACATATCCATTTAACCATTAGCCTTCAATTAAATTCCCCTTCCAAAGATGTACTAATGTGAAATAAGAAAAGGTTTATCCTTCAGCTTCTTGCAAAAGCTTTCAAACTCCATTTTCTGATTCCACCTACGCCCTTAAACGGGTTCTTCTTGAAGACACGGGATTTGAATTGCGTCCCTCTCCTACTCAGTGCTTCAGCAGCGGTGGCTGCTCATCTGGTAGGACTTACAGGCTCTGCAGTGGCCGTCAAGTCCCCAGGGCCCTGGCTGCCACCTGCTTCACCCTGCTCTCGTGGGTGTCCACCCACCCTCATGCCCTGCAGCCCACAATGTTGCAAGGACCCTCTGGCCTACTCGACTCAGCCACTTCCCACAGCCGCTGCTGGGTGCCACTCTCCTCTCAGCATGCCTCAGTTCCCCATGTCCGTCCAGGCTTTGCACAGTTGTCCCTTCTGGGTGACACCTTCTGTGGGACCCTATTTGACATATCAGGCACACCCTAGCACTCTTTATCCTCACACCTTTCTTTCCCTACACCACTTGTGACATCATAAAATACTGCGCGGTTTCATTTTAGACTTGTGGCTGGAGGAGGAGGGTCTTTGGGGGCTGCCTTGGGTCTGTATTTTGTATCTGGCATGGAGTTTCTCTCTGCTCCCAGGAACCATGCCTTCACCATGATGTTCAGCTTCACCTGAAGCCCTAAGGAATGGAGCCAGCCTTCAATGGACTAAGACGTCCGAAGCTGTGCGCCCCCCAAAAAACTTTGCCTCTTAAAATTGTTTTTCTCAGGTCTTGATTGGAGTCACAGCAACGAAAAAGCTGATTAAAACATTTGTTCATTGTCTTACTTTCCTTCTTTCTGTCTTCTGTGGTTTTGAGAATTTTATGAGTTTTCATCTCTTTCATCATTTCAATTATTTTCTTTTTTAGTGAGCTGTTAACCTTGAGTTTGCAACATCCACTTACAGCTAATGTTGCTTCCAATAACATTACAGCCTTTGGAGTATAGTACGGGTGTGTCGTGATGATCTTCAGTTCCTCCCCATATCCCTTCTGGTAAAGTTGTCGTTCATTTCATTTATCCACATGCTATAATCCACACATTATCCACATGCTACAATCCTTACATTGTCCACATGCTATAATCCATACATTATCCACATGCCATAATCCATACATTGTCCACATGCTATAATCCATACATTATCCACATGCCATAATCCATACATTGTCCACATGCTATAATCCATACATTATCCACATGC
>PVKS010038906.1:0-17614 GCA_004027875.1 Aplodontia rufa | reverse complement strand
TTCTCTCTTCTTAACTATCATATATAGTAAAAGAAAAAGTGAACAGATCAGTTTATTGACTGAATCTCTCATGTCAGAGGTTTTTTTTTTTGCCATATCCTGTTGCATGCATATGGGCAAGAAAATGAGATGTTGTTAATGTTATTATGTTATTAATAAAGTGTGATGGAAATCTACTCAAATAAAAAAAAACATGAATGGTCTTCCTTTTGTTTTTTATCAATTTTAGAAGTGACTGGTTCTGTTACTAAGGGACAGAACAGTTACAGAATAGGGAAAAGGAGGCAAGTGAAGAATATACAGTCAGGGTGGAGAAATGGAATTGAAGGGTAGCTGAAAAGAAAAAGGATGGTAATGAGACCAGGCAGGATTAGAGAACCAAAATTCAATTCTTGATCCATTCAGATTTTCTCAAATAGTTGTCCTGAAGGTATAGCATTGTACTTGAGAACTTTATTTTTTTAACTGATCTTAATGTTAGATCCAACATATTTACAAGATAATGTTAAACAAATTTCAAAGAAATGAAATTATACAGACAAGCTATATTTAAATATAGAGAAAAGAAAGATGAAAAGTTTCCTTTTATAAGGGAGAGAGGGAGAGAATCAACTTTATTATTTCATCTGCTTTTGTTTCTCTGCCACTTCATTGTGTATGTGGTGCTGAGGTTTGAAGCTGGGTCCTCATGCATGCGAGGCAATTGCTCCAACCACCGAGCCACTGCTCTAACCCCTAAAGTGGTTTATTTATTCTCCTAGTCTTTATATCAGAAAAATTCCTTTTAATATATTTCATTCCACCACTTTCCATTCTATTCCTGGAACTATATGCAATAATTCATAAGTCTAGAGTAGTTATTTAATAAGACTATAATGAAGGGCTGGGGGTTTATCTCAGTGGTAGAGCTCTTACCTAGCATGCACGAGGTCCTGGGTTTGATCTTTAGCCCTACGAGATCTAAAAATTTGAAGTCTGATCACTAACATATTAATTCTATAGATCCTTAAAGCAATGAAGTTTACTCACAATCTTATTGCTAGGAAAAATGCCAACGCCTTTATGCTATTTCTTTCTCTTCTTTATTACTGAAAATCTTTGCTGTATTTGTTTTCCCCAAGAACCATAGGCCTTAAATCTGTATATGATCTTCTAATAAAACAGTAATTAAGGAGGCCATATAATTTATTGTCTAACCCAGAACATTTTTTTAAAGAGAGAAGGACAGTGAGAGACAGAGAGAGAGAGAGAGAGACAGACAGACAGGGACAATCAAATTTTATTGAATTTTTCACATGGCTTCCGTTGCTCTGACACTCAGTTGTGTGCGTGGGTGCTGGGGTTTGAACCCGTATATTTGGTGCCATAGCTGCTGAGCCACTGCTCCAGCCCAAACCCAGAACATTTTTGAAAGGGGTCTTTATTAATAATCCTGTCAGGATTTGAGGTACAGGTCAGGACAGATATTCACTGTAGTTATAATTAATCCTAAATGTAATGTAAAGAGTATCTTTTAGTTTCAAAGAAAAACTTGGATTATAATGTCAATAATAAATTAAAAGTCAAAGGAGAAACATTTTGAAACCATTAAAATAGCACATCATACCCCGTCAAGAAAACAAACATTGCAGATCATCAAATTTAAATATTTATTTTTAAAACTCCCCAAACACTGGAGTATGCTTCACCTAGAAACAGTTTACATGACTAATGATTATAATGAATAAGCAATACAATTTATATTTGTGATGCAACTGTAGTTTCAAATAATCAATTTATAAACTTGTTGCCTTTACTTTTACAAAAATATTCATTTAATCCATGATATAAGTTGCAAAATTATTTGGAGAGTGCTACAGATTAAAAACTGTAATTATATTTCAGATACATAGCAGGTGAAAGGTTTAACTGAACCATTACTTCAAAATACAATGCATTAAAAGTAATTGTTACAGTATAGGCACCAATGAAAAGAAAAATTTTGGCCTATTACACCACAACTTTCTCAGGTGTCTGTACTTTAAAAAGAGGATGTAATGGCCACTTTGACTAGAAACTGTTTTCTTTCCGTGTAGAACATCTTTCTTTTAACATTTGGCAATTATTCAGATTATTTTAAACAAATGACTTTTGTGCAACAACCAAATGTGCAGATCTAAATAATAAAATATTAACTATCAACACTAATTAATATCAATAATTCTACAACTACTGATATATAGCCCCAGTTCAGCAGTTATGCGTAATAATATATACTGGGCTTAAAAGAAAGAAGGTATTATCCACTCAACAGTACCATAAATATAACTGAAAATTAACTGTACAGTCTAACTTACCTTTGAATGCACAGAAATCATTCTGTACTACGGTTATTTTTATATGGACTGGAAAATAGTCGATTAAATATGTTTTCAAAAATGAGCACGTTATGCTTACGTACTGATAACTCTGAAGAAAAAATGTATAAATAATTTATAGGACAATTTACGGCCAAGACAAAAATATACTGGTGTAAATTATATTCATACCTGTTGAACAGGTACTTAATCACATGACAATCTGCATTTTTTTCAAGCTCTCTAAATCCAAGCATATGTGATTTGAGTTAAAGATTTAAAAAGTGAAGCCAGGCTAATTCTTCCATTATTACCAAAAATCCATCCTTGGCTAGCTGATTTTGCTTTAAATTTCTAACCATATTAAATAAGGGTTATTTGCTCTTCCATCTAAAAGAGAAGATAAATACTGCACACCAAGAGGTACTTCCGTTGCTACATGTTGCCTGTCCATGTCTAAAACACAGGGCTCTCAAATATGCTAGTCATACTGGAATTCATACTAACTTGGTAGAAGAGTCAATACTTTTCCAGGTTTAATTTCAAAGAGCTTATTAAAAACTTTGGTTTTAAGAAGGTATGTCTTACTTCCACTTTCCAACAGTCATTTTTAGAATATGCTTGTATAAATAAAAGCTTGATAACTTATTAAACTTTGAAAGACCTGTATGTTTCATGAGTGTACAGTTAACTAAAGATCAAAACATGAAAGGTATTCATCCTATTAACTTAAGAAATAATACCTAAAAGCAAAACTGTATCTCAACATTTACTACAATACAGGTGAAACTATAGTATTAAAAGTTACTCCTTACAAAGTAATCTCTTTAAAATATAAAATGATAAACACCATCACAAAATACTTGAATAGCTTCTTTCAAATCTTCAATGTGGCAAAGATCCAAAAGGCACATGGAGCTCACGAGTTAAGCACTGTTAAGCTTGAAGTAGCTTTGGTGGGTTTCTCTGGGTCTGTATGAAACTGAAGCCAAGAAGTAGTTTCTTAGGAGGATTCATCTGCAGAACACCTACAAAATTAAGAAAAACTTAACTTGATGTAAAATAATGCATCTTTACATTTCTCATTATAATGAAGGATCTGATTCAGGCAATGAGATGTTTTCAAACGAATATCATCCTAAAGATATTGAAATATAAAGTTTGAAAATCCCCTCTGTATTAGATTTCACAATTTGCAATTGATTTGTTTGCATGTTGGAAAATGGATGGGAATTTTCCATGAGAATCTAAGGGATTGTAAAATGGTGCGAGCCTGAGTACAGGTAAGCTGTATCAGGTAGAAAGATCTTTGAGAGCATATGATTTCACAGATCATATGGTTTGTTCCAACTTAATCTCACTTGACGTCATGTAACACATGCAATACAAAGAGGCATGAGAAGCAATATAATGGAAATAAAATTTGTATCACTTTATAGTTTAAGCTGTGTATACAATGCATGCAGAAATCTCATTTAATAAAATAGTTTTAAAATTGGTTATAAGAATTTCTTTGAGTAAAATCAAACTAACAGTTCATGATGGAGCATAGAAGCTGAAGTCAAACATAAGGGCCTTTTATTGTCGGGACTGATTTCCTCTATCTAAAATTCTTTCCTTAATTTTTCATATGGGGATCAAACTTAGGAATTTAAGCACTAGAAATACAAATACTACACTGCAAATGCTGAGTGTAGTATCAAGAATGAAAGCATTCCTAAACAATGTTTACAAGTGTCAAATAAGAACATGTACAGTGGCCTTTTCTTTAAATTCCTACTAGCACATAAAGGAGGAAAAATCAGGCCATTTTGTTCACTGGAAAACTAGCTCGTCATGTCGAAAGGAAACAAGTTCAAAAGCTGTTTAAGACAGGCAACAAACAAAACTGTTTTCAAGTGCACAACTATTTTAAAAATGACATATCAAGCTTACTTTTGAAACTTTTCAATTAATTTCTTCACCATTTTATCTGTGATGCCAGGACAGGCAGCTTCAGCCACAGCAATACTTTTCTCGAGTTCTTCGATTGCCTGGTTCCTGCTTGCATTATTCTCATCCTGCTGTTTAAGCTAGGAAAGATTGACAGCTGTAATATCTGAAATACTCTACTACTTAAAATAGATATCAAATGCTAAAGAACGTGCACTTACTTCAGCAAACGCAGGTGTGATTATCATAGACAAACAGCTCAGAGTTTGCACAAGATCTTGCTCCTTTGAACAAATAACAAAGCTTACACACATGAAATGAAAATAATCATTCATATTTTTCTTATTTTACGCAATGTGAATTAATTTTAATTGCTCCCAGGAAAGACCTAAGATATAGCAAAACCCTACACTTTCTTCCGATCAGTCATTCCCCTTCATCAACCAGAAGGCCTCTAACTTCTAGGATTATAATAGATATCTATGACTCCTTGGGCTTATGTATCTCTAGGAGAAATGCACTTTAAAAATACCAATGACCACTTAAATGACTTCTATTATCCATTCTTAATTAGCTCAAAACTAATAATAAATGAATCATACAACACATGTAATGCGGCAGACAGGCATTCAGGGGTACTGAATCCTAATAGTTTTTAGCTATTATAATCTCATTACATAGTTGGAAAATGTTCCTCAGCAGAAAGTGACCAGCTCCATATACATACTGCTCCATTCTGTAGTTTCTTTGGATCAGGCTTCTTTCGCACAGTGGTAAAACTCCATTCAGGATGAGTATTATTTTCCCTGCTGGTGGATTCCCTAAAGGGATTGCCAAAGATACCTCTATAAATTTATAAATAATTCAGCATGGTAAAAACATCACATCAACGCAGGCAGAATCTGAAAAGATAATTATCCCCATGTTTAAAACTTCATAGTATAAAAAAAGTATTTGATCTCACTTTCAGATGGAAACATTTTACCAAAGAATAGCAATGTGTGTGTGTCTATCTTTCCACCTGTACTTCCATCTGTCTGTCTCTCCGTCTCTTTCTTTCTTTGTAGTACCAGAGATTGAACCCAGGGGTGCTTTACCACTGAGCTACACCTCCACTCCCTCTTATTTTATTTTTATTTGGAGACAAGGTCTTGCAAAGTTGCCCAGGCTGGCCTTGTACTTGCAATCCTCCTGCCTCAGCCTCCTGAGTTAACTGTTCTTTAATTTCCAGTGTGGATTAGAATCCCACATGGAGACCTCCTACATATCATATATACAGACCTGTACCCCATCCCCCTCCAGTGATGGAATCAGGACCTCAAGTAGTGTGGCTTGTGTTTTTAGGCTTTACTGGGAGACTCCCAAGAGCAGCTATGGCTAACAACCATTGGAGCAGGGTACAAACTGTCCTGATTTTTCCCATTTTAAATGTTGGATATTTTTTCATAAATGTGGGAATCTGAGGGCATTATCTAAAGAAATTTGATGCTGCCTTTCTTCTACCTAATGGAAGAATAAACTTTGATGTAGTCTATAGACTCTCCTAGTCAAAATTAAATTAGAAACTTGGGGGCTGAATTTTTAATATAAATGCTGCCATTAAAAAACACTGAAACTTCTTCAAGGGATAAAACTTATACAGAAATGAATATTATTATTATTTTTGTGGTACTGGGGACAGAATCCAGAGCCTCACACATATTAGGTATCTGCTCTACCACTGAGCTACATCCATAGCTTGCAGATGGATTTTTTTTGCTGGGGTGGAGATGGATCCTGGGGCATTGCACATGCTAGCCAAGCATTCTACCACTGAGCTACATCTGGGGTTCCCAAAAATGAATATTTAAATGTATCAATTTGATCCAGAGGAATTTTCCAAGTTGACATAACAGTATGAGAAAACACAGCTCCTTACTTTTTGGGGGGTTGGGGGGTTGAACCCAGGGGCACACTACCATTGAGCTACATAACCAGTCCTTTTTAATTTTTTATTTTGAGACAGGGTCTTGCTAAGTTGCCCAGGCTGGCCTTAAACTTGCAATCTTTCAACTTCAGTCTCCCAAGTCACTGGGATTACAGGTATCCTCCACTGTACCCAGCTCCTTACTACTTTTTGCAAACTACTGTTAACACCTTTAATGAAATCTTATTCTAAAATTTTGTAATATACTCAAGTATCCACTAGGGGTTAGACCAAGACCATTGAAAACTAAAGCTATTCACTTCCAAGAATTTATTGTATTCCACACACTGTGACTGAGGAAGACTTTCACAGTTTCTAAGATGAAACCTTAGAATGTGGCAATATTTCATACTAACACAAGCATAGCATACTGGATTATTGCTAAATGATACAGTGTATTAAATGGCGATCTGCATAAAAATGAAATAATTTGTACATACGAATCAGAACCATCAGAATCAGATTCATCATCACTGTGTCCTTCTGCCTTCCACCTCTTAAATCGATCTATCAGTTCAGTCAGATAAGAAGTCTTCTTGGAATTTTTTACAATGAACTTATGTTTCAGAAGTTCTTTAGCTGTAGGACGCTAAGAAATAAAAAGAAGAATGCATGACTATTTCAAAGCTCTTTATGATTGCAAGGGATGGAAAAATCATTTGAACTAAAGTAAATCTATAGACATGCGGACAACTAAAAGGTTGTAGGAAAACAGTTTATTCTTTTTTAAGCAGCTCAAAGCAACCACATTAAATTGACTACTTTGTTACACCAATTTGGTGAAGTTCAATGGGAAAGCAAAGTAGTAAAAGCAATATATACTCACAAATGATGGATCTTTATTCAGGCAAGCATCAATAAATTCCTTAAAAGCCTTAGTAAAGTCTCCAACAAGAGTTGGAGGATTGTTTTTTGGAATAAGAAACAAAACTCTCATTGGATGCATATCGGAGTTAGGCGGCTCTCCCTTGGCAAGTTCAATAGCAGTAATTCCCAATGACCAAATATCAGCCTAAGAAAACAGGAAGGAAAAAAGTCTGTTACCATGAAACTTCATTCTGGTATACTGCCACAAAAGACTCACACAATGGAGTGGTCCTATAGTATTAAAGTCTGTAAAGAATTGTGGCATTAATAAATTTTTATTAATAGACTTTACTTATTTTAAAATGTACTGAATTCCAAACTTTATGCCACACACCATTCTAGGCACAGAGGATTCAGGTGGTAGAAAAGCTAGACAAAGTTCCTGTTCTCAAGGGGCTTACATTCTAGTAAGAGAGACAGAGACGAAACAAACATGTGAGACAGTACTAACTTTAGTGAAGAAAATAATAAAGCAGTGTAAGGAAGTAATGAATGAGAGGGTAAAGAAGGTTGCAAGTTGACGGAAGCCTGGGAAAGACATCTCTGTTTATGTGATATTTAACTGGAGACCTGATAGGAAGGTTATTTCAGACAGAGGGAAGGATAAGAGCAAAGAGGCCAGAGGGTACTTGCTATGATGAAGGAACAACGATGAGGCCACTATGGATAGAGAGGTAGACAATAGCCAGACCATGCAGAACCTTATATGCTACAGTAAAGAATTTGGATTTCCTTGCAACTGGGATGGAAAGCCATTGAAGTTAATGGGGTCCAGATACTACTGGCATCAAGGGAATTTTGATGAAGCAACAAAATATAACTCTTACTTAAGAAATACTCAATGAAGAAGGAAAATAAGGCAGTTTGTTAAATAGAGTAGGCACCAGGACCTTTGCTCTTGCCCTTCCCTCTATCTGAATTAAATTTTTCCAATTGGGTCTCTGCTATATAACATGTATTAATAAAAACAAAACAGTGTAGCCGGGTGTGCTGGTACACACCTATTAATCCCAGTAGCTAAAGAAGCTGAGGCAGGAGAACTGCAACTTCAAAGCCAGCCTCAGCAACTTAGCAAGACCCTGTCTCGAAATAAAAAATAAATAAATAAAAAGGGCGGGACGTGGCTCAGTGGTTAAGCACCCCTGGGTTCAATCTGTGTTTCCAAAAAAAAAAAAAAGTTCACAAAGGTAATACTTTACTTTTGAGTCATAAGCTGACTGCTGAATAACTTCAGGAGCCATCCAAAATGGAGTTCCCACAAAGGTGTTTCTTTTAATTTGTGTATCTGTCAGCTGGCCAGCCACTCCAAAGTCAGCAAGTTTAACATCTCCTTGTTCTGAGAGCAAGACATTGGCGGCTAGGAGGCAAAGAAAAAAACTCAGTTCCTTCAGAAAGCATCTATTTTGCTCAGGTTCATATTGGACTACTATATACCTTTTATGTCTCGGTGAATTTTCTTTTCTGAATGCAGATAGTCCAGACCTTTCAAAATTTCCTTTAGCATGGTAGCGATCTGGAATTCATCAAATGGACCAGCTCGCAGCTTAAGAGGAAAAACACACACGTTCACACACGTTTCAAAGTTTGCAAAAATAAAATTCAAACTTGCTTTCTTTAAAATAAAGGAATCACTCAGATACATGAAGAAGTTCTGTCTATTAAAACAATATTTAAACAAATAAGGGAAAATTTTTAAAACAAGGGGGAAGAAAGCAAAAGTGTTTTAAATTACATGGCTAAAGAGATTTGTGAAAGATTAAATTTAATTTTCAAAGATAACATAAACACCTTTTCCTAGATACTAACTCCAAATCCTGGAGTTCCTGAAATTTACATTAGAGATTTAACAAATATTTACAAATGACGATAGAACTAGCTAAATTATTTTTTAGATGGGAAAAGAGAAATCCGAGCTCGTTAAATGTTTTTAGATAGGAAAGAAATCAGCCACTCAAATTCTGATATTTGCTATTAAAAAGTTACTAAATATTGACATTGAACTGATTTTTAGATAAGATAATCCATAAGACTTCCACAGTAATTATTTGATCATATAGATCAAATATAACATAGTTCTTAGCATTTTATGTTTCAATAATACTGTAAGGAACACAGCCTTGTTGAGACTCAAATTTTAAATTTAGCCAGGAATATAATAATTAAACTATTCAGACTCATTGTAAAAGAAACTCGAAATCATGAAGGAATAATATTTTTCAACTAAATGTAACACATTTCCCTTTCTTTCCCCATCCCTGTACCAAAGCCAATAGTTCCAAGAGGAATACAAGGAAAGCAATGACTAGGTTTCAGAACTTGTAATGGAATATCTGAAAATTTCTCTTTAAAATAAATGGTAATTTTAAAATTCTGGTACCTCATAAAGCACAAACAGTGGACTGTAGAATATTATTACAGGAAAGGGTGGGAATCTAAAGTCAAGAGTCGAGGTAGAGTTCTGTTTGCTGGAAGGAGGGAAGAGGTGATGAAAATCAAACATTGCACACTCTGCCTCACACTGGGAGGGATTCACAGCTCTTTGGCACCTTGTGTATTTCATCTTTCATGAATGCCATATTTATGCTGAATAAAGAGCACTTTCATGTTGGAATTTAACAGCTTAAAATAGGACCCATACTTCGGTCTCAGCATTTAATATTCACTGTAGTCTGGGTATACAGTAGACTCCAGGGATGGCTATAATTCAATAGCTCCCTTTCCTAGGTAACATTATCTATTTACTTCCAAATCTATCAACTTCCGCCCCAAAAGTTTTTTTTTAAACAGTACTGACTGAAGTAATTCTAAAAGGTGAAAATGAGATATTATTTTATTGATAGCTGGCAATAAAACTCTGAGGTGCTATCAAGTAACTGAAAGATAAATGCTATATTTCTTAAGATTGGTATTTAGTGAAACCTGATAGTGAATGTTAGCAGGGCCACAGTATGCTGGAGAACTGTCTAGTAGTGAAATAGGCACGAGGTGATGATGTGGGGTTTTATGGGTTTTTTTCCTTTCCAGTTCACTATAACACAGAAGACTGTCTCAAATCTTGTATTTAACACAGTTCCTTAGGCATGTTGATAGTGATGAGAAAAGAACAAAGGGACTAGAAACGAGAAGGAAGGTAAAGTAGAAGGAACACAGGTTTTTCTTTTTTAATATCCAATACACTTTGGGAGGAGAGAATGCCAAGAAGAGTGTGGTCTGCTGTCTTTGGAATGCATAGTTGAGCTTCTCGGCAGAGTTTGAAGATCTTGTCGTGTCTCTAATACGCAACAGCTCCGCTCCAGGGCACTGCACTGACATTTTGTAATTTGCCTCTGTTATGAAGGAAGCATATGCAAAAGATGGACATCTGTTCTTTCAAAGCCAGGTGTGGTGGAGCAGACCTGTAATCCCAGCAACTTGTGAGGCTCAGATAGGAGGATCACAAGTTTGAGGTCATCCTCGGCAACTTAGTAAAAGACCCCGTCTCAAAATTAAATATACAAATAGAAAGGACTAGGCTCAGCTCAGTGGTAAAGCACTCCCGGTTTAATGCCTAGGATTTTAAAAAAAAAAGACTGTACTCTTGTGGGCCTGTGGATTTTCCCTACATTCCTTTGAATTGCAGCCAGTCCCTAATACAGCATGCTACATTATGCCTTCTTTTACAGTCAGCAGATTGTTCCCAACTTTTTTCTCAGTGCTCATGTTTTATTCTGTTTATTTTATTACACGGGTTTTTATTGTAAGCCACTGCAAATTCTTTTTTGAAAACAAGTAGGGTATAATAAATTCAATAAAATAATGTACGGTATACTCGAAGTTTGTTCAGATGCGACAAATGGTTTTTCAAGAATGGGAAAGACCCATGCGGTATAGTATGTAATGTTGATATAAATTACAAATCATATTCTTCTGTTATTCCATTAGTCAGGCACCAGTTTAAAGTGAGAAATCCTCTGTTTGACATCTCTGTTTTCCCTTGCTCCTGGTAACAGAGCCCTCCTCTACTACTGTCATCATTCTTCCTTAGGTTCCCAAAATGACAGCACTCATTTCTATACGACTATACATGGAAAAGGATAAGCACTTTTTTTCATCGCTTGCTGTCCTTTTAAAGTTCAGTTCAATGAGATTTACAATTAAAACAATATTATTGAATTTTAGCAGTAGAAAAACAAGAGAGAGATTACTATCTAATTTCTTCCTACAACATTTGAGGAAATTAAGGCACAAAGGTCTTTAGATTCTCAGGCAACACAGTGCCAACTACATTTTAATTCATTGAATGTTGCCATTTTTATGAGTATAGAATGGCAGGATGAAATCAAGAACTTACAATCATTTTGCTCAGGAAATAGATTAGGGCTATTAGGTGAGGTTACGCCTCTGCTCAATGCTTAACATTGCTATTAGGAATCCTAATAAACAGAGTGGAGGAGCTTTGCCAATGCCGACAAAAATGGAAAAGAGAAATGCTGAGTATTGTTGGGGCACAGAGAAGGTAACTAAATCAATTTGTAAAGGGTTCTCAATATTTAAAAAGTAGAAGGAGAATCACAGAGCAATTGAGAGGCTTCTTTTGGAGCTAAAGAACAAACTATTGTATAATAAGACTGGGACAAGGCAAATAGAAATGAGATCATTTAACTTCGAGAATAAAGCCTGACTTCATATGCATGGAGGATATTATATAAAGAAATACCAGCAGTGTTCTCTCACTGGAGATGAGAGGGGGGGAAAATGAACTTAAGCTTTAGGATATGAGAATTAGATTAGAGACAGGAAGGATTACCAAACTTGGCAACTGATTAAACTAAAACGAACTCCTAGAAAAGTCAATGAGGCTTTCCAAATCAAGCTTATCATTTCTTTAGAATAGTTTCAGTATGATTCTGCTTCAAGGAAAGAAAATCTAGTCATTTCTGTTCATAGGATTATGTGAAACTTTGACTCACTGGTAGTTAGGGTTAAAATCTTATAAAAATTTCTAATAAAAAACAATAAAAACTTTTTTAAAGAGAGAGGGACATTGAGAGAGAGAGAGAGAGAGAAACAAAGACAAAATCAGTTTTATTTAGTTTTTCATGTGGCTTTCACTGCTTCAAGACTTCATTGTGTACGTGGTGCTGGGGTTTGAACTCGCGTACTCATGATGCTTGCCTGGTGAGTACCGTAACCACTAAGCCGCCACTCCAGCCCCCAAAACAACTCTTTATAATAAGTATATATTATTCATATGTTGTTTTAAAAATAAACAAGTAATAAAAAATCTAACCACTGTCAGGAAAATTCATCTTCACTTAAAAAATAAGAATTGAGGGGCTGGAGCAGTGGCACAGCAGTTAACGCATTTGTCTGGCATACTCAAGGATGCAGGTTTGAAACCCAGCACCACTTATGCAATGAAGTGTTGGAGCAATGAAAGGCACACGAAAAACTAATAATAAAATTGATTCTCACTTTTTTTTTTCTCTCTCTCTCTCCCATTGTCCTTCTCCCTTTAAAAAAAAGAAAGAATTGAGGGCTGGAGTGGTGATTCAAATGTTATGGCACTTGGTTGGAGTGCACAAGGATGCAGGTTCAAACCCCAACAGCATGTATACAATGAGGTGTCGGAGCAACAAAAGCCACATGAAAAACTAAATAAAACTGATTTTCTCTTTCTCTCACTGTCCCTCTTTAAAAAAAAATAAGAATTGAAATATTACTTGATGATCTTAATAAAAAAAACTTTTGCTTAGAAATAGCATGCTCTATATTTTGAAAGGCAGAAGCTTACAAACAAAAATATGTCCTATAAAATTAAAGATGAAAGAAACCTTAGAAACAACTTACTGTAACTTCTTTTGTTTTATGAGACATCCAAGTCCAAGGAGTTCCTATGCCTGGATCACAGTCACAGACTTAGTTAAGCAGAGTTGGCCCTGTAACCTCAAATTTCCATAGACAGACTGGCCCAGTGCTCATGGCATAGTTCGTATTTAATCTTACAAATAATGTCATATTAATAAAGACTTTTTTAAAGAGAGAGGGACAGTGAGAAAGAGAGCCAGAGAGAATCAATTTTATTTAGTTTTTCATGTGGCCTTCGTTGCTCCGAGACTTCGTTGTGTACGTGGTGCTGGGGTTTGAACCCATGTACTTGCGCATGCCAGGCAAGCGCCATAATCTCTGAGCCACCACTCCAGCCCTTAATAAAGATTGTAAAGCGAGGAAATCAACATTGGTAAGATTACACTAACTTGGGGAAAACAATCAGTTTCTCAGAGGTAGTTTACATGTGAACACACCTTCATTGGGTGGAAATTTGCCTGCACACTGGCAGGAGTTTAACATTTGATACCTGCCCACTAAAAGGGCAGTAACACTTTTGGTCATTATAACAATCAAAAAAATGCCATCACTTTTCCAAATAGAGATACAGAGAGAAATCTGTAGAGAATTATATCTGTAGGCCTACTTGGTCAAATCCCTAAAACCAAAGTCTCAGTTGCTGTGGTCTGCTCTAACACAATAGTACACACTGAGTGACTTAAAACAGCAAACACTTATTTTTCACAGTTCCAGAGGCTGGAAGTCCAAGATGGAGGTTCTAGCAGATTGATGTCTGGTGAGAGTACTCTTCTTGGTTTCCAGATGGCCACCTCCTCTATATACACGCATAGGGTAGAAAGAGAGCTCAACAGCTCTCTGGGATCTCTCACATTAATGCTATTCCTCAGGGCTCCAGCCCATGATCTATCACCTTCTAAAAGTCCTACACTCTAACACTATCACCTTGGGAGTCAGGATTTCAATATATGAATGTGTGAGGGACACAAACATTCAGTCCATAATTATTTTTGTTGACAATTATCTCAATTATATAGTTTTTAAAATCTAAAAATATTATCTTAGTATAAGCTTCCAAAAGTCAAAAACAAAATAACAGCAATTGACAAACACCCCACTCCTAATTTTATTATGCTATTTGTATTTCTTATATACGCACAGATTGTCAGCAAAATGCTCAAACATGCAGTGCAGCACCATCTATGTAACTGTTGTGGTCCTCAAGGAAGACTTTAATTTGAACATATTAACTAACATAACCACTTAGCTTTGCCCAAAAGCTACCGTTTACTTATATTAAAAGAAAGTAGTTAAAAGTGTGCATGTAATTATTTTAAAATACTTACAAGATCCAGTGCTGAACCACCACCCAGGTATTCCATTATTATCCATAATTTTGAACCCTGTAAAGCCATGGAATAATTTAGTAATTATTAACTTTAGCCAAAATAACATAGTAGCAAAAATGTTAAATCTTACATATTAATGCAGTGATTTTAACATATGTTTAAAAGTGATTGCTTGGAAAACATAACATTTTTTCCATAGACCTCGACTCCTGCAAATCTATTCACCTGTGATATATCTAAAGAAAAACAGTATTATTTGTTATCACTAAACTATTAGTAATTATTAAACTGAGAAAAAAACATAGCTTACAATTATTATCTTGAATGATGATATTGAAAGGAAAAGATAATTACATTAAAGAATGAGGAGAAGAATGAATACTTAGAGAATCTTTTGTTTGCCGTGAGATTTTTGAGTTTGAGGATACTAAATATTTTGCCTTATTTCAGTTTTTTGTTTCATTTATTTTAATGCAGTTTAGAACTTTTATCAGCCATGATTAATGAGCATTTTTGGTGCATATATGGAACCTAGAAAGAATACTGTTTTTCCCCTCTGATGTTACTTGACAAGGATAAGTGTGTAGCTTTAAAAAAAAAAAGCCTATGATTACTCCAGGTGAAATTAATTTCACTGTAATCAGGACAAGTGTAATGAGATTCATGGGAGGAATACATCTATATGAATTCTAAAATAAGTATACACACATAAACACCGTCCAACTCTATCAATTAAACATTGGAATAAACCACTAATTTACTTTTACAGATCTAGCTTGAATTATTAGGGACAATTCTATCCATATACCAATTCATGAATGGTATTTTCTGGTTTTGAGAATACATCACTGACTAGAAATCAAAAGGTTGGTTTTGCAATACTGGCAGCAGCCAAACTGTGAATGAACCATGTCCCCAAAGTTCATTTTTAAGAAGGATATTTTGGAACAAGCACTTCCCCATAAAAATTTATGTTTAGGTCTCTGGAATAATCCCCCAAAAGAAAAATCAAACACAATGTATCCATAGTACATAACATGAAGAGTTTCAGAGAAACTCACCACTATTTAGACTTTATTGATTTTTTCTAGGGGAAAACGTCCATTCGATGTTGTGCTCCAACTCAGGATGCCAGGAACACATTTCTCACCTTTACAGGTGCAGTGTAGGATGAAGATTCTCAAGCCACTGCTGGTGCCCTCAATCTCTAAAATCCCTGGAAACTGCTCAGGAGTTCAATTTAAAATTTTCAAGTACCTCCATGGGGCTGGGATTTTATTAAGGCAGATAATGGACCCTAGTGACGCAATGATGAGTCAGGGGGTACTTAGGGTCTGGTAGAAGGTTGAAGAATCAGAGTTAAGTTGACACTGTAGTCTAGGGGCCCGTCCATGGCCCAGGGCTAAGGACTGAGTAGGGAAGGCTCAGTTCAATTAAAAGGATTCCCCTTTATTAATGTTCATACTATGTAGGATATATGAGAGAAAGAGGAATAGTGAATCCCTGTCCTGTCCATTTCTGCTAATCTTAATATCCATTCTGTTCTGCCATAGCAGGTCAGCTTGAACTAAGAAAAGAAAAAGCCAAAAGTCTTGTATGTCCACAGGAGGAAAAAGAGGAAATGAATTTCTACAATACTGGGGAGGGAAGAAGAGTTGTAGGACTGGTTCATGTAACTTGTATTTCTGCGCAGAAATTAGGCATTTGGAACCTGAGAATTATGAACCTGATGTAACTTTCCTTTTTTAAAGAAAAAAGGAATTTTTTGCCATTCAAAGTGGGGCACATCTGTAATCCCAGAGACTCAGGATACTAAAGGAGGAGGATTGCAAGTTATTAGAGGCCAGCCTTGGCAACTTTGCAAGGTCCTGTCTCAAAATAAAAAAATAAAAAGGGATGGAGATATAGCTTAGTGGTTGAGAACCCCTGGATTCACTCCCTAGCATAACACACATACACAAAAAGTGTTTCTTATAATTACTTACAGTTTAAGAATGTTTTATTCTATTGTAAGTTGCTTCTAGCAAGTACCGTATTCTACCATATGAATTCAGAAAACTTCTCATGCACCTGACATTTAAAGGATCTTATAAAGTAAGTTTCTCTGTTTTAGAATTCTGTATGAATGAAAAGCACCTGTTTTCCAAGTCTTAAAAACAACGTATGCTTTTTTGTGTGTATGAATTCAACTTGAAAATTTATAAACTATCATCAAAAATATTCATAGAAACATCGACATGTGACCTTATAAAACAGTATGTACTGCTTAGTTATGAAAATTAGGAATAAGCAACTTCCAGATCTGAAAATAAGGCTTTCTACCCACAAGTGCTGCTCAGTAGAACTGGGTACTCCTCTGAGACAGGTAGGGATTCAGAGGTACTGATAGCTTTTTGGCTCCCTCCGTTTGATTGTCAATCCTGGAGACAAGATTCACTGGAGGATGGCCATAGACATGGACATCTGGAAGATTGTTAGACTGGCAGGAGAAGCAAGGCCTGAGGGAGTAGGGCATCTTAATGAAAACGCTAATCACAAACAAAACTAACCCAGACTACCTAGCCACTATTGGGGCTGGGGTCAGCTTCTACCTCTGCTTTCCACCTTTTTGTGGAGGACACAAATAAGTGTTTGGTTTGGCTTTTAAATAATTTCAAAGTGCCAAGATGGTATCTATACAGTGGTTTACAATTCCAAAATAGCCAGGTGCCTGTAAATCATAACTATAAACTTAGCATGTGAAACTCCTCTGCTTATAAAAGAATTCATACATTTCAACAATGGTTTGGAGGAATGTGCTTCAAGTCCTGCATCAACACGGGTGCTCAGCCAGTTTTAGGAAATTGTCTGCAAATTCAGAACACCTAAAGAGTAACTGCTCTAGAGTTGTACTATTTACTGGGAAGAAGTCAGTGTTATTGAATTACTGATGTCTGAAGTATCAACTCTTGTCACCCCTTGAGGCCTTTGAATACCAATTATTTACTGCTAAAGAAGATATTTGGCCAAAGTGGGAGAAATACTGTGAAGTACTATATGTATATAAGAGAGTATTATTTGCACTATCTACATGTTGAATTAAGTGGCTGGTATATTAATCCAATAGCCAAAAATAACAGTGACCACATAAACAAGCATACAAAATTGAAATAAGCCAATCACAAACGGGCAAATTATCTATGATATACGAGGTACCTAGATGAGCCAAACTGACAGTGACTCAAAGTAGAATGGTGGCTGCCAAGAGACAGAGAATGGGGAGTTACCGTTTAATGGGTATGGAGTTTCAATTGGTAAAGATGTTCTGGAGATGGATGGTGGAGATTGCTAGGGAACTG
>PVKS010038905.1:0-17612 GCA_004027875.1 Aplodontia rufa | reverse complement strand
ATATCATCTAATAAAAAAATTGATTCTGTCTCTCTCTGTCCTCTCTTTAAAATAATAATAATAACAAAAACAATAAAATAGAATAGTTGCCATGCTTTATTTATATGGAAACGATGGTCACTGGAATATAAACTAAGATGCAGAAGTTAAGAAGGCTTCTGGTAGTAAAAATAGACGTTTTAAAATTGATACATTAAAGTTGATGCATTTTATTCATGGCTGAGTCCCTCAAAACTTAAATCCCAGTCTAATTAAGGCTTATTTTAGATACATTTCAAACATACTTGATTGTCTGCTCTTCTAGACCAGGCAGACTAGAAGCAGTAGATTTTTAAAAAATAATAATGGGGAAACAGGGGACTGAATAGGGAAAAACCAACTGCGGAATCCCTGTGAGCTCAGAGGTGAGAATGTTAGAGCACTGGTGGGAGACAGGAGGCTGTCCTTTCCTCTCTGCTCAGCAGGCGCCTTCCTGAGGTACATCCCCAAGTCCAGGCTCTGTCCCAGGGGCAGCCCAGGCCTGGCACAACTCCGACACCTCCACCCTCCACCCAATCGTAAGCCTCTATTTCTGGCTGCTCCCGCCTGTCCAGCCTCCGGGAGGCAGGAGCCTGCCTCTCAGCACTATGCTCCCCACTCCCGCACCCCCACCCCTTCACACAGTGCCTGGCACACAGTAGGTGCCCGATACATGTTTGGTGAAGGAATAGCATCCTCTAAAATGGAAGTATGCCCAAGACTCAGTGGCTTCTGGTGAAGCATGTGGAGCAATGCCCGGGTTTCTCTCCTTTTCCTCCAAACCCTTTTCCTCCAAAAGCACAGCAAGGAATAATCCAGCTGAAAACCTCAGCAGGAGAGGAAGGGACAGCAGGCGCAGGCTTGGAGGTGGATGGCTGAGAGGTGCAAGGCAGAGCTGCAGGGGGTTGGCAGTGTGCCCCACACCAGCTCAATGGGAAGCCAGCTGGCCAGGCCTGGGAGAGGCTCCCAGCAAGAGGGTGCAGGGGGGCAAGGCCAGAGATCAGGGAGGTGCAAAACCCTGGCCCGGGAGATAGAGGTTTATTCTCCAGAGAAGCGGAATCAGAGCAGCCCAGATACAGGGGTCTCAGGAGCCTTCCCACGTCCAGCCCCAGAATGCAGTAGACAGGAGGGTGGACACCATTCTCTGAGAAAGAGAGAGGAAGGACCCACAAAGAGGAACACAAGGATGTGCCACCAACGCAGTGCTGAGGAGGCCCTGTTTTGGGGGTCTAGTGCTCTGTGATTTTGTTCTGGGGCCAGGGATTGAACCCAGAGACACTTAACCACTGAGCAACATCCCCGGCCCTTTTTATTTTGAGACAGGGTCCCACTAAGTTGCTTAGAGGAAGAAGGAGGAAAAGAGGAGGAGGAGGAGGAGACGACAACAGAAGGGAAGGGGAGATCCCACAGAAAAGAGGGAAAAGCTTTTTTCTGCCTTCTGAAGAAGGATCTTACACTTTCATTTTGCATCAAGCCCCCAAAATTATATAGTTGTCTCTGCCTATAAATAAATTGATATTTGGAGGACCTAAATGAAGAAGATCCTTGCTACGTGGGTTTACACATGCACGCAAAGAAAAGGAGTGTTGAGGAAATGAGATAGCACAGGAACTCGAGAAAACTTTAAGAGCACCTACAGACCTTCAGCGGGGAAGATGTGGAAAAGGATCTGGGCGCAATGAAAAGGGACTGGGGCAAGCCTCAGCTCAGCTACTTACTGTATGTGTGGCTCTGGGAAAAGGATTCTGTCTGTCTCAGCTTCTCCATCAGTAAAGTGCATTGTGGAGGGCAGAGAGACTGCTCAGCAGCCCCTTGCTCTTCCCCAGGGATGCACAGCTACACCTGCACTTCCTAGACTCCCCAGGCGACAGGTGGGCTCCTGGGCCTGGGTACTGGCTAGTGCACTGCTAGTAGAAATGATGGTCATCTCTCTGCTTGTCCCCCAGAGCCTCCTATGAAGGATTCAGTGAAAGAGAAGAAGGCCCTAGAAGAGGTAAAATCATGAAGTGAGAGGGACCTAGTCCCTGAACACAGCATGTGTCAAGACCCTGCAGGCCGCTGGATCCAGACATGAGCGAGGATCAGACCTTACTGTGGTAAGTCCCTGAAATCTGGGGCTTGTTCGTTATAGCACTTGGCTTAATGTGACTAACACAGAGGGTTAAATGAGATGCATATATAAAATATTTGACTCATAAAACGTGCTCAGTATGGTTGCCTAAAATAGAGGGGAAGCAATTAAAATGAGCAGTTTTTAAAGGATTTAATCATCTTGCAAAGCAAAATTGCATCTCTATTGTCTTATTCACCCAGCATGCCTGTGAGGTAGGGAGGTTCTTTCCAGACAGGGTAACTCATCTCAGAGAGATCACATGGCTCAGCCAGGGTTCCAGGGGTCTGATGGCAGGATGGAGACAGGGCCCCAGGTCTCCTGGCCTGTATGCTGGGTTCCCCCATTCTTAAGGGGCCTTCTGGAGCAGCCAGTGTCTGAGGTTGGGCAGGATGACTGCCAGGCCTGAGGCTTAAGAGTGAGGGCTGGCATTGCCCTGGGGTCCCAGACCCCCCAGTGCAGCCTGGCAGCTGATGCTTCCTGCCAGTACCCTAATTCTCCCCTCCTACCGAAGTCCAGCAAAACAGCACCACACTCATAAGGCAGGGCTGCGTCTGTGTCCTCCACCTCCATCCACGGGGCAGCAACGGCTTCAGGCAGAGGCGGGCTCAGCACAGGACTGCAGTAAGGGTGGCAGCAGGAGAGTCCTGTGGAGGCCAGAGCCCGCAGACCTATTCTCCAGCCCACAATGATACCACCCAGACAGCCAGCAGACAGGCTGGTGCCACAGATGGGCAAAGCCTTCCAGGGCAACTCATGCTTTTCTGTTTTTCTGGGCACTTTCCCTCTCGTGAACTATATGACTCTCATAATCTGAAACCTGTTTCCACAGGGCAGATGAAAAAACCAAAACTTAGAGCCACGGTGGAGCTCTTAGAGGTAGACTAGAATTATAGCCCATGACCTCTGATCCATCCATCCACTCAACCCCATTCATTCATCTCATTTTAGTGAACATCTGCAATGTCAGAGGCTCTTCTATGGGCTTTGTACCTTTCTCTTAATATATTTAATCCCCTCAACCTTAGGAGGTTGCAACTAGGGTATCTCTCACTTTACAGATGTGGAATTGAAGAACAGAGAGGTTAAGTGACTTGCCCAAAGTCCCACAGCAGTGTGTGAGACTTTTTGTTTTTTAAGGGAGAAAGGGATAGTGACAGAGAAAGAAAGAACAGTATGAGCTACTTCCCCAGCCCCTCCAACTCCCCTCTCTTAAATACCACTCACACTCATCTCTAAATGCTAAACACTGCTGCACATTGCTCTGCCCTGATTTATTTGGTATCTTTCATATCAGTGCAGAGAGCTGTATTATTCCTAGAGGAAATGTTGACTGGGTGTGTTATAACCTGTCCTGAGCTGGAGATGGAGCTCAGGGGCAGAGCACTCGCCTACCGTGTATGAGGCCCTGTGTTTGATCTCCAGCATTGAAAAAAAAAATTTTCTTTTTAAATAAAGATAAAATAAACTGCCCCCTACTGGTGGACTTTGAGGCTACTTACCATCTTTTGTTGTTGTGATAAATGATACATAAAATATCATCTGCCCATGCGCAAGTGTATAGCTGCGTGGCACTGAGCACTTCCACACTGTTGTGCACCCATCACCCTGTCCATCTCCAGAACCTCTTCATCCTCCGCAGCTGGAACTCTGCACCTACTAAGCGCATCCCCCCATCCTCCCTCCCTCAGCTCCTGGCAACCACTGCTCTATTTTCTGTCTTTACGAATCTGACTACCCTAGATATCTCTCACGAATAGAATCACACAATATCTGGGTTTTTTGTGACTGTCATATCTTTTGTCAGAGCTATCACAAACCAGGCTCTGGTGAATTTCACTGGAATTATCTTTATTATATCAGCATTTAAAGAAAAAGGGTAAATTTATGCAGATGTTCCTGGCATGATACAGAAGAGATTGATGGCTACTCTCAGCGTGGGGAAGTGAGCAATTGGGGGACAAGAAAACGGACACTTCTTTTTTTATTCTCTGATCTTTTTATGTCTCTAGAATTTCATATCTTGTTCATATATTACCTACTTGAAAATATTGTTAAAAAAAAATAAAGGTTGGGGCTGGAGTGGTGGCTCAGCGGTTTCAGCGCTTGCCTGGCAAGCATGAGGACCCGGGTTCAAACCCCAGCACCACATACACAACTGAGTGTTGGAGCAACTAAGGCCACGTAAAAACCTAAATAAAGTTGTTTCTCTCTTTCTCTGTCTCTCTCACTGTCCCTCTCTCTTAAAAAAAAAATAAAAAAATAAAGGTAGGGAGGCTTGAGTGGTGGCTCAGCAGTTCAAGGACTTCCTGGTATGCGAAAGGACTTGGGTTCAAACCCCAGCACCACATACGCAACTAAGTGTCGGAGAAACAAAGGTCAGATGAAAACTAAATAAAATGGATTCTTTCTCTCTTCCTTTCTCCCTCTCTTTCTCTTAAAAAAATTAAAAATTAAAAAATTTTAAAAATAAGGTAGGGCTGGGGATGTAGCTAATGGGAGTCCTGCCTAGCATACGCAAGACCTTGGGTTCCATCCCTAGCACTGAAAAAAAAATAAGTAAATAAATACAACTACTAGAAAAACAGAAACAGGGTACCCAATATCCAGGCTCTGGTTGATGGCTCTGGCATAGACCACTAACTGTCCAGCAAAATCTCTGTCCTCTGGTTCCACAGTCATAGAACACTAGCTGGTAGGTGCCCGACATGCTCCTCTGCATTTCCTAGCCTCCTTTGCTGTTAGGTTTGTCCACATGTCTGCGTTCTCAGTGACTTCAGTTGGAATGTGAGATGTGCCTTTTTTCAGGTCAGTGCCTCCCCTACCCATGCTTTCTATCCCCTCCTATATGCCAGAGCAAAGATGTGGCTACAGCCCAGCCTGAGCCAGGCAGATAGGACAACACCCAAGAAGATGCTAGAGAAGCAAGCTATGGGAGCCTGGGTCCTTGAATTATCCTGTGGAGCAGAGCCACCTGCCCATGTGAAAGTTGAACTATCACACAGGAGGGAAATGACCTTCTGTCGTATTTAAGCTGGGGCATATGGGGGTGTTTTCATGACAGCATCTGGACAACTCTGATGCAATCCCTTTGGGGTTAGATGAAACTGCTCCCATGATGTTGGGGAAGGCTTCCCGGGGAGGAGAGGAAGGAACGAAGTTGAGATGGCTTTGAGGGTCTTGTGGCATCTGACAGTGCATGAGCCTCAGGAGGGTTTTAGATGAAGTGGGAGGAACATCTCCATTTTTAATGAAAATTCCTGGTCATGACCTGATCTTGTTTGGGCTTATCCCCTCTCCATGCTGCAGTGACAACTGTCAGTGTCATGCACTTAGGCCCTGGCTCAGTCACTGACATACCTGGTCTTCCTGTGAGTCACCTCACACCTTAGACCTACATAGTTGTTAAAAATTAATAAGGCAGAACTCATGCTGTGCAAATTTAGCCAAACCCAGAGAGTCAAGGGTCAGCTGAATGTTTTCACTCATTTGTGGAGGCTGGGGCTAAACTCAGGCTGGAGTGAAAGGTAGTCAAACTCATGTATTAGACCCAGCAAAGGTGGAGCAACACGTAATCTAGGGGAACCAAAAACATATAGCAGGGAGGGAGATGCAGGGGAATGGGAGAATGAGGGAAGATAGGGAAGGATCTAGGGAGATAATCAACAAAGTAGCATACTCTTTACCCGCCCCCGCCCCAAGAGTCAAATAGTATGTATGCTGTCTGGTCCCAGCCGGCAGGAACCGGACGGCTCTCAATCAGCGGTTGACTGGCAATGAAGTAAACCCACTGGCCCTGAGTTCTCCAAGCGCTTCATTTCTCCCTTTACCACGGCTAAAGGCCTCCATGCGCTTCCTTCTCCACCTTCTTTCTTTTAGAGATAAGGCCTTAAAACATTATATTTAGAGTCAAGGCTATTCACATTTTCTCTCTTTTAGAGTCCCTGTTTCTACTTCCGAGGCTTTTCTTCCTCTCTTACAGCCTGCATGTTAGGTTTTCTTTTTCTCTGCCTCTACTGCTGCTGCTTCTCTGTCTCAGCTTCTTCTGCTTCTCTGACTAGTGGCTACTTCTCTGTCTCTTATTTCTGCAGCCCGCATGGAAAGGTCTCCTCTCACCAGTGTCATCTATAGCTCTCGCTCTGTACACCTGGTATTTATCTGCTACAACAACCAATAGGAATACAGTACAAACACATTCAACCAATTGTAACAAATGAGCAGCCAAATAGCTTAGTCACGCGGTCAGGCAGTTTGCTAATTACAAGCCAGCTGGGCCTCTTAGAGTTGTTTACCACCAATTCTTTTACAAGCCAGCTGGGCCCTTTACAGAGTTGTTTACCACTAATTCTTTTCTCTGGCATCATGTTGGGCTTAATCTCCAACAGTATGCAATCATTCAATTCTGGAAAATTCACAATAATATATACAAATATATACTATATATATACATATAGTATATATATGTATATGTATGGATAGTCAATTATATTTGTTAGGGGCATAATATAGAAGAATAAAGAGATTGGGATGTGGGTGAGTGGGGGTAACTATGGTTCATGATCAAATGCATAGCATATTGTTACTTTATTTGCATTTATGATGCATAAAACAACTCAACTCAATTTTAAAAATTTAATCAGTCAGGAAAACGGGCAGGAAGTAGAACAAGTCTCTCCAGAGTCCCCTTCTGTCCAACAGTCTATTATGCCAGGTCCAGCTTCTAGGGAGACCTGGTTAAAGACTCTGGTCTCACTCCTTAGGTCTGGGCTTCTTCTTGTGACCCAATGGACCTATGAGTTAAATGCTAATGCAGGGGCAGGGTGCAGTGGCCTATAATCCCAGTGACTCGGGAGACTGAGGCAGGAGGATTGCAAATTTGAGATCAGGCTCATCAACTTACAAGGCCCTAAGCAACTTTGTGAGACCCTGTCTGAAAATAAAATACAACAATGGCTAGGGATGTGACTCAGTAGTTAAGGCCCCTGGGTTCAATCCCTGGTACCAAAAAATTAAATTAAATTAAAATAAATGCCAATGCAGAAATGGCAGTGCAAGCCATAAGTTGGTTGCTGGTTCGAAGTTTCCCGAGCCAATCCTTCAAACAGGTTACAGGGGAGGATCGTTCTGGGTTGTAAAGCATTGCACGTAGGGAATCCACATTAAGAATCTAGGCCAGGGCGCCCTGGCGTCTTTCCAGTAGCCCACTGACCATCTCTGCTTCAAACTATAATCCCTGCTTGTGACCTGGTCTCATTCGGGCTCAGCCCAGAGCCTGGTTTTCTCTATGCCTCTGGCTACACATTAACATGTACAGCACTGACCGCTTACTGGTTCCAGGGACACAGTAGTGTGGATATGAGACTGTGGATTTTGCTTGATGTTTTCAACTTGGGAAATGAGGAGAGCGGGTGGTGCGGGGAAGCGGTCTGGAACAGAGAGTTTCGCTGATTTTAGAAATGGCCAGCGTCTCCACTGAGCTGCCCTCTGAACCTGAGTGTCAGCGTGGAGCCCAAGGGAGGGGCAGGAAGGGGCATCCACACACCTCTAGGAGAGCAGGATGCAACCCAGCACCCAGAGGAGAGCAACTGCCCAGGCCCCACCCCCAGTCTGGCTTGCTCAGCTTCCCCTCTGCCTTCTTCCAAGCTGCTTCTCCAAACCTCCTAAGGCAGCAAAGAGAGAGCCTATTTAAAACAACCTCCAGAAGGTAATTAAACAGAGCCTGAAGGGGATCCTTCTGTAAGGCAAAGGATGCCTCCATCAAACAAACAAAAAAGAAACTTCCCAATTTATCAGTTGGGCCAATCGCATTATACTTTACCATTATTTTTGTTGCCATGGTAACTCCCAGGTAATATGTACCTGTACAAATCTGCATGGGGTGAAGTTACCCCCAATTCGGCTTTTTTTTTTTCCCTTTTACAGTGCTGGATATTGAACCTCAAGGGCCTTGTGCATGCTAGGCAAGTTCTCTACCACTGAGTGACATCCCCAAGCCTTACCCCCGAGGTCTGCAGACACAATGAAAGAGAAGCCCTCCACCTGATTCTGCAGCATAGCACTCCACTCCTTATCCGTGCAGCTTCTCTTTGGGGAGAAGACAGACCCTGAAGTTGAACCAGGTTTGTGCCAAAATTAATAACTGATTTATTTAGTGAACAAATATTTATTGAGCATTAACTATGTGCTTAGCACTGCTACAGGTGCTAAGGATACATCAGAGCGGGAGGAAAACAAAGACAAAGAACTCCACTTTTGTGGAGCTTGTAGGTTAAAGGGGACAGAAAATAAGCAATGAAAATAATAAAAAGAAAATCCTATGCTATGTTAGGTGCTTCCAAAAACAAAGGAAAGTAGAACAGGTAAGAGGATCGGGAATGTGTGGTGGTGGTGGTAGAAACAGAGGTTACAGCAGTGAGGGGATCAGGGTGAGTCTCAGAGGTGACACTGGAGGAAATTCTCAAAGGAGGGAATGAGCTCTGCAGATATGGGTGGGAGATTGTTCTGGCAGGTGGAACAGGCAGCACAAAGGCCCTGAGGCAGGGAAACCAGTGTGACAGGAGTGGACTGCATAGGGGAGGGCAGTGGGAGACTATGTCAGAGGATGAAGACTCGTCAGGCCATGTTAAGGACTATGGCTTTTACACTGAGTGGAAGCGGGGGCACAGCTTTTCCTAATAGAGCAATAGTTCCTATCTAGAGGTGATTTTGCTCAAGGGACATCTGGCAATGCCTAGAGACATTAGTAGTTGTCATGCCTGGGGAGAGGGAGCTATTGGCATCTAGTGGGCAGAAGCCAGAGATGCAGGTGCGCAGCCCTGGGAACACAGGGCAGTCCCCAACATAGAACTATGCAGCTCTAAATGCCAATGGTGCCAAGGCTAGAAGCAGAAGAACCGACAGTATTTTTCACAGATCACTCTGCCTGCTGTTCTGGTACTGTCACGGGAATGGAGGGAGGGAACCAGGTAAAACGGGAAGAACATCTAGGAGACCACTGCAGTGACCCAGCACAGAGATGTGACCACATCACCTGGCACAGTACCTCGCACAGCCAACACAGGCCCCAGATAATATGGATTGCTGTGCTAGTCAGGGTCAAGCTGTGCTGGACAGGATACTGACCAGAATCCCCACAGCTTGAGGCTGGATGTCCAGGCAGGACGAAGGGGTCCATCCAGCCTTCCCTCCAGCCAGCTTCTAACAAACCTGCTGACACCCACAGAAGATTTGGGGTACAGGTGTTTTAAGCCTCTGGCATTTGCTCTGCTATTTTCAGCAGAGCCCAAACACAGCTGACCCCATTTCCTCTGCAGAGGAGCAGGCTCGCAGGATCTTACCTCCCAGCTGCCCTTTCTCTCTGGCAGGCTGCAGACAGGAATCCAGGCTGCTTACAGTCTCTGAGCCGCCTATGTGCTATGCTAGCTGTAGAGTAGGCTCATCCCCCACCTTTGGGGATGGCAGAGTCCCGGCTCAGGAGCCTACAGTGGATCCCAGACACCTGTTCACAGCGCTCTGATTACTCCAGTAGCTTCCAGGCTGGTTTCTGTAACAGCCCTTCCTCCTCCCTGTTTGCCCCAGGACTGCCACCAGGCTGATCCTACCACAAATCCACTGCTATGCTCTTACTCAAGAGCTTGGGGTAGCTTCCTCTTGCCCCTTGCAATACATCCTGCCTCTCTCCCTGGTTTTCAGAGATTTTCGCAGTCTGGCCTATAATTCCAGCTTCCTCTCCTCTCATGATCTCTCTGTCCCTCTCTTTCCATATGTCTCTCCATTCCATTCCACTTCTTGACTTTTGTCTGTGACCTACAGGGAATGTCCTTCTCCCTGGATCTAACAGGCCTAGTGTCAGATCTCTGTCCCACAAGTGACTGGCTATGTCACCTCTCTGAGACTCAGTTTCCTGACTTATAAAATCAGGTCTGATATAGGCACCTACCAAATAGCTTTCCACGAAGATTTTTTGAGACAATACATGTAAAGTGCTAGTACTTAGTGCCCGGCACTCGGGAAGAACACAGTGGGTCACCATGGCAGGGGTCAGCCATATTTAACTCTCCCTGCTAAGCCCAAAGTGTAAATTATACTTATTTTTATTGTATCCTTGGGACTTATCACCTATTTGTGTAGCAACTGTTTTACGTGATAACAGTCTGGAGGAGATACCCGCCACCCATGAACAAAACGCCAAGCAAGGCCATCAGGGATGGACAAACTCTCAGAGCACTTTCATGTACCCATGAGTCCGGTGCCATAACTGGAGGGCAGGTCAGATGGCAAAAGGGTACTAAAGAGTGCACACAAGTTACCAGCACTGCCCGCAACATCAGGACTGGCCTGCCAGCATCGGGACACGGTCTCAGGACTCTGAGACAACGGAGCAGACAAGGTCACTGTCTACTATGAGAGCAAGAACTGCCCTGGGTCTCTTCAGATGGCACAGATGTGACCCTTGAGCAGGGCCAGCCTGTGCCAAGAATTGGTGCTATCCTTAACTCCAGATCACTGAGGCTCTCCTGAGCCCAGACATTGCTGACCCCTCTGTTCCTGTGTCTGTGGAGGCTAAAGGGGGTGTGGGTTTACTGACTGTGGCCCAGGCAGGGAGGCAGTAAAAGACCCATGTCGAGCCCAATGCCTCAAACTCTGGGCAGCTGTGAGATTGCGGGGTAGGGGAGAGGGAGGTGATACCTAGAAACTGTACCACCTGGCCACTAGATGATGACCCCTGCAGGCATGGTAACCAGAATCAGGAAGCTTAGTGATTGCCAAGCAGTCCCTCAGTCCTCCCTCCACGCCCCTGGAGGAACATGGGGGCTTTTAGGACAGAAGACAAAGGAGGCCTGGGAAAGAGAACAGACAGCTTTAGGCTACTGTTAGGAGCAGAGAAAGAGGGGAAATGTGGCCTGATTCCCATGAGGCCAACTTCAGCAAGAATGGGCAGGGGAGCTGGAGCTGGGAGGAAACAGAGTTGTGCCAGCAAGGAGGGACCCACCCTCCCGCCCTTCACAGGAGAAAACATCTGTGGGTCTGAGGACTGCTTTTGGCCAGAGTGGGTTGTGACATCAGCTCAGGCTGCCCAGGCCCTCCAGTCTCCATGGCCAGAGAGAAGTTCTGTTGCTCAGGAGGGAGATGGCAGCCTGCTCTCCCAGCTGAAGGCTGCCCGTGACTCAGCATGCAGCGCAGATGCAGATGTGTTAGGATGGATCCTGCATGTCCCATCACTCCCCCGGGGCCAAAGAGCTGCATGCACTCACCCTCCCTTCCCCTGGCTGTGCTGCTGCCTGGCACATTGGCCTGGTGCACTTTCCCTGCAAGGCCCTGTCCTCTGCAGCTCCAGCCCAGTGTGCTTTCCTGCCTGGACCACTCCTCCGCTGGGCCCATCTCACAGGCCCTTTCTCATCCCTCAAATCACAGGTGAGAAGTCCCTTCCAGACAACCCAGGTCTGTTACTGTTTCCACAACATCATGTGTCTTCACTCCCATCTGCCTCTTCCCCAGGCCCTAGCCCCATGTGATGGGACAAAAGAGACACAGAGTAAGAAAATCTGAATGTCAGCCTGAGATGTCCAATATCTGACAAAAAAGAAGGTCTAGAAGAAGAAACTGTCAAAGACACAGTCTACAAATTTTTGCCATAACTGAAAGATGACAGTTTTTAGATTGAAAGGGGTCAGCAAGAATCCAAAATAATGAATTTTAAAAGAGACAGCACTGAGGAATTCCAGAAAGACATTTCAGGGGATGGGCTGCAGTGGTGGCTCAGTGGTTATGGTGCTTGCCTGGCATGCATTGAGTATGCAAGTTCAAACCCCAACACCACGTACACAATGAAGTCTCGGAGCAACAAAGGCCACATGAAAAACTAAATAAAACTGATCCTGTCTTTCTCTCTCGCTCTTTTGCTCTCTCTCACTGTCCCTCTCTCCTAAAAAAAAAAGAAAGAAAGAAATACATTTGGGGGGTTACTGGGGACTAAACCCAGGGGCATTTTACCACTGAGCCACATCCCCAGCCCTTTTTATTTTTTATTTTAAGACAAGATCTCACTAATTTGCTTAGGGCTTCACCAAATTGCTGACGCTGGCTTTGAACTTGCGATCCTCCTGCCTCCACCTCCTGAGTCACTGGGATTACAGGTGTGCAACATGACACCTAGCTCAGAAGTATATTTCATAGATAAAGAGAAAACCGTAATATTTCTAAAGAATGAAACCAGTCCTCCTACAAAGAATCAGGAATGCGATGGTATCAGATTTTTCAATAACTATATTGGAAGTCAGAAGAAAATAGAGCAGTGGTCTTCAAAAACCTAAAATGATGGTCAACCTAGAATTTTCTCCTCACCTACACTGTCAATTAAGGTGGATTACAGAATTATAATTTTTCAGACACAAAAGGACCAAAAATGTTCTTCCCATTTGCCCTTTTTCCAGAAGCTACTAGAAAAGGTATTCCACTGAGACTATGGTACCCATCAGGAAAAAGGAAGACTTGGCACTGGTGGGAGGCAGGTCCAGAAAGGGGTACTTCAGAGAAAAAGAAAGAACTCAAACACAAGAGTTTGCAAATTGAAAGGGGGCACTAAAATACTGAAAGGCTGCTGGAGGATGCAGAAGGAATTAGAAACACTTCAAAAATAAGACAATTATTAACTCTAGGTAAAGTGAAACTTCGAGAAAGAAACCTGACCATATTACAACCAACTTATCTATGCAGAAAATGTTACATAATTGTAATAACAAGCATACTGAATAATTACAGACCCCCCCCCCAAACCATCTTAACTATTTTGAGCAGAAAGTGGAGTTGGGAAATGTGTATTTACAGGGGTGGGTAATAAGAGAGCTGAATCCTCAACTCCCATAATAGAGAAATAGCAGCATAGATTGGTACATAAGTTTGAAATACAGATTTCTAACCGAAGCATGCTAACAGCACTTGCTTCTAGGGAACAGGAATGTTTTTCCTGACAAGTGTTCTATTACTATTAAGACTTTTTGAATTATGCACATGTATTACTTTGAAAATTATGAAATTAAAATTTTAAGTTTGTGAAATTAAACTTATGAATGAAAAGAAAAACTTTGGCACTTTTAACCATCAGACTCTGGAATTGTTAAAGTTGTTCTTCCTTCCCTCTCCACCTGCCCTTGCCCACCTCCAAAGGAGTTACCTGCTCGTTGGTGACCCCTGGTCGCAGGGTCCCATGCTTGTAGTCCTCCAGTAACTGCACGGCCTCTCTGAGACGTCTCTGCAGAGGAGAGAAAAAGAGGCATCGTGGAGCACCAGAACCAGAGTTCCTAAAGACCATTTCCACCAAAGTGACAATGCTTACAGTGTGTAAGGCCTCGGCCCTCAGTTCTTGGGACACATACAAAACAATAGGAAGGATACCCTAAATGTCCTTCCACAGGGAAATGGCTGAGCAGTAACGGATAATAATACTTCAGCTCAGCCCTGAAAAACAAATACTTCAGATCATTATGAGGCGATTCAAGAAATGAGGTAGGGGACTGGAGATATAGCTTGGTAGTACAGCATTTGTCTAGCATGTGAAAGGCCCTGGGTTTGATCCCCAATACTGCAAAAAAAGAAAAAAAAAGTGAAATAGAGATACATGTGATTCCACGGCCACATCTCCAAATTATTTTGCATGAGAAAGCAAATTGCCAAATAGTAAATGCTATTTGTTATACCAAACAAACAAAATACATGTACAAAACAATATTTAATATTTTTAAGAGAGAGAAAGAAAGAAAAAAAGAAGGAAAGAGAGAATCAATGCTATTTAGTTTTTCACGTGGTTTTCGTTGCTCCAACACTTTGTTGCATATGTGGTGCTGGGGTTGGACTCATGTCCTCAGGCATGCCAGGCAAGCACTTCAACTGCTGTGCCACCACTCCAGCCCCAAAACAATATGCACTAAATGAGTTAGAGGTGCAAATGCATTAAAAAGAGCTAGAAGGTGACCCACCAAACTGGTGACAGGCGATACCTTAGGGTAGGAGGAAAAAGCTTAGACTTGGCAAAGGGCGTCAGAAAACCTTTAACCTTAATATGCAGAGATTTTATAGGGAGAATATGTTTATGCAATGATTTTACAATCTCTTTATGACATTTTAAAAACACTGGCAGAGATTACCTACCTGAGTACATATGGCTACAATCACAGAGAAAAGAAAAACCTCAGCCACTTGGGAGCTGAAGCAGGAGGATGCCTTTCTGAACAATTCAGCAATACTCTGCCCCAAAGGGGATAAAGGGTTGGATATAGTTTTGTGGTAGAGCACTTGCCTAGCATGTGTAAGGCCCTAGGTTCTATCCCAAGCAACACATGCACCACACACACACACACACACACACACACGAGGGTTGGATGGTAATGGTATGATTTTTAAAAGCTTAAAAGCTAAAAGAGACAGCAATAATGATAGAAGGTAGCCTTTGTCCACCAAGACTTGTATAAGAATGTTCATAGCAACACTCTTCACATAGCCCCAAGCTGCAAGTAACTGATCGGAGAATGGCTGAGTAAATCATTATATACACATTATATATGCAATGACTAAATAAGCAAACTGTAAATATGTGTCACAATGTGGATGCATCTCGTGGACATACCATGGCAGAATCTTCCTAAGATGGCTACTTCAATATTTGCACCTTCTACGGCCTTCCAGAACCTTTCCATACCTCCCTCCAAAGGTAAAGACTATGACCCTCCCCTTGATGCTGAGAGGCCAGATCTGTGACTACCTCAACAAGTAGAGAATGGAGCAGGAAGGTGGTGGCGTCTGAAGCCAGGTCACACTAGCCCACACTTCCACCTTGTTCAAACGTCTTGTGCACAGGAACTGGACCTTGGTGCACAGCTCCACTAAGCCACCAGCTGACAGCAAGCTCCTACTTTTTCCCTATGCAAGAAAGCCATCTTGAAATGGACCTTCCAGTCCCTCCCTGCTGACAAGCCACCTAGCCAGTTCCACACAAAACACAGACAAAACCATCCCTGCTAAGCCCCACCCGAAGTGGAGTTCAACGAGCAAAACTGACTACTGTTGCTTATTGTTTTAAGCCACTACATTTTGGAGTGATATGTTACACAGCAATAGAAAGCCAAGGCACACAATGATGAGGGAGAAAAGACAAAAGATTATACACAAATAAAAAAATGAAGAACAACCTACGGTGGCAGAGGTCATAACAGGGTTACACTTGGAGGTGGGCACTGACTGAGAAAAAGCACGAGGAACCCTTTGGGGTATGGGAATTTTCTGTGTCTTGATCTGCATGTTGGTCCTATGGGAATAAACAGATGTAAAAATTCATCAAGTCATACACTTAGGAGTTGTGTATTTTGATGTATATATATGATATACTTAAAAAATTAACAATAAATAGACAACAGTGAGGGAAGGTAGCGTATGTCAAGGATATGATAAGGAATCCAGACATCAGGGAGGCCCAGTGTGGGGGAAAAAGCTCGCTGAAGCCACCTTGTTTCCTTTTGGCCTGTGGGAAAAGGGTGGCTGGGGACAGCAGTGTAGAAATCACAATACAAGTGCTTGGTCTAAGGAAGGAAGCAGTACCAGGAGGGGCACCAGGGGGCAGACGGGGCTGCTGAGCTGGCGGTTGGTAGGCACAGAGGCTGAACACTCACTGGCTCTGCCACAGCAGCTGCAGCAATGACTTCCAACCCAGACAAACCAGCCAGGTCCCCTGGCTGATTAGGCCTGTGTGTAATACCTGCAGGCAGTACTGGTCTGATCCAGGCCTGGACCACAGCTGAATTGCAGGCAATCAGGGAGTCAGGAAAGCTTTTCTTACTTGGAATAGCCTAAGGCTAAAAAGTACTGTCCTTTTCCTTTTAAATGTAAGGATGTCAACTGTCAGACTGTAAAAAGCCCCTTCCCAAAGTAGAGATAGCTTTGCGGTTGTTGCTTTATTTTTATTTTGTTTTCTTTTCCCCAATCATATATGCAATTCATGCTGCTTAAATAAAATATCAAAAAAAAAATTGGAAAGCAAAAAAAAAAAAAAAAAAATCAGCTAAAAATCACCTGTACACACACCACTGTGATAACTCTGCAAAGGTAAGGTTGATTTTCCATTTAGAGTTAACACATATCTTGTTCAGCAAAATTGGATTGTGCTGACTGTTTTAAATTGCTTGAGGTGACACAAACAGTAGGTTGGTGATCTAGCATTTGAACCCAGAGTTTCTCCAGATTCCTGCTCTGCCCAGCTTCCCCCACCTCCAACACCGGCAAAGCTTCCGAGTGCTGGGGCAGGGTGCCCAGCCCAAGCCTGCTTCCCTCCCGCTGCCTCGGCCTCCGCAGGCCTGGACAATGCATGCTCTACTTTCCAACGCTCAATGGTGAATGGCCCCATGTTCTCATTATTTCTCCCACTCCAGGGATTCTCCTGAGTTCCTATAACAACCTGGCCAGATTCCATCTCATTTGACACAGTCATCAAAGGGAGCCCTCCTGCCAAAAGAATAAGTTCCAAAGAGTCCTGGTCTTGGCAAAGAGTGTGGGTAAGGGAAAACTAAATCCAGAGTCCCAGAAGATAAGCCTGAGGGTGTGAGTCTGCAGGAAGCTGGAATAGGCCTTTCTGCCCCTGGGTGCCCTAGGCTGACTCTAGCCTTAGGCTTCTGTCTACACTGGAGACCTGGGACTCCAGGTCCTATAGGATGAGCAAAGTCCCAAGCCACCTGTCTATAGAAGTCCCTGAGACTTTGCTGCTTTGGTGGCTGAGAGGGGGCCAGTTCACAGAGACTTGGGGGCTCCAAGGAGGGTCTCCTGCTTTACGCCCTCCTCCCATGCTGCTGCATTGTCAGGCTTGGCAGAAGGGCCCAGGAACTTGAGGAGGCAGAAAGCTGAGAGGGAAGCTGGGGCAGGGTGAGCTTTGCAGGAAACCTTTTCAACCAGGGATAAACAGGCCAGCAGCCCCTGAATGCTGTGAGGGTCCCTGCTTGGCCCAGAGACAAGGCTGTGCCCATGTGGAGCCCAGGACCTGGAGCAGGGCAGCCTACTGCTTTCCCAACTCTCTATGACCAGTCTGCCACAAGTGTCACCATGAGGGCCTCTGCTTTTATTTGACAGGGGCAAATAGTCTCCAGAAAGTTCTCGGCAAATGCATGTGCCTGTGAGGTCTGGTCCAACAGCAGAGAATTTGAACGGAAGAGAATCCTAGCTCTTCCGGGCTTGCTCCAAGGGGAAAGAGGTAGGAAGCAAAGGACAGGTTTGGAGGGTAGGGCAGTAGAAGAGAATGGGGACAGAGGGACCCAGGAAGAAAAGGACAGAGGAAAGTTGGGGAAAGAGTGATCAGAATAAAAAAACAAAACAAAACAAAAAAAAACTACTCTAACCTGAGCACTGTAGCCCAGACCCAAATTAAATGCAGACTGAGAGTAACATTAAAATGAGGGGAACGTTAAAATGATCTAAATATTTAATTATAATACTATTTATTATATCT
>PVKS010038904.1:0-17613 GCA_004027875.1 Aplodontia rufa | reverse complement strand
TCTCTGTCTAATTCACTTCTCTCCTTCTCTCTCTCTCTCTCTCACTGTCCTTCTCTCTTTGAAAAAAATAAAAAAGTCAGAAAGATCTGATCAGAAGACCAAATATAATCTAAAAGCAACATTACTTTCCTTATTATCTGATTTCTCAAACAGTTCATGAAAATGACTGCCATTTGCAACTTAAATTAGTGGACAGAGAACATGATCAATAAACTCTAATTTTTAAAAAGCTTTATTAGTATGTGGTTTTGTAATGAAGTGGTTGTAATTACTGGTGATTAGTACCTGCACTCAGTATGGCATTAGACTGGACATCATAATGACTTCAAATTGAGTGAAAATATTTACACTAAGGCATTTGCCCAACCTAAGGCAATTAAAGGGAAAATAGCTCACTAAAATCCCTTATATAAAAGATGAAAACAAAATCAACCCAGAAAATGGGTAAAATTACTAACAATATTGGAAAGCAAAGGAACAAACCAAGCCAATACGTCACAAAATGACAAAAATTGGCCCCATTGACACCACAGTGGAGGAAATTCCAGAAAAAGAAAATTGATATTTTACATGTTCAGTGAACTAAAAGAAGATCTAAAGAATGATGAAAAATAAGGGAAGTGAAAGAACATTTTAATAAAGAGATAGGAATTCTGTAAAAGAACAAAAGAGAAATCCTAGAATGAAAGCTTCAATAAAAATTTCAACTGAAAACATCTCTAATAGTTTTATCATATAAAAGATTTTCAGGACTCAAAGGTGAAGTGTATAATCTTGAAAAAAATGCCAACAACAACAACAAAAATACAATGAGACAATGACCACAGTATAAAAGAAATCATGGATAACATTAATAGTTATTAATCTAAGAATCACTGGCATATACACAGGCATCGAATACAAACTAAAGGAATGCAAAATCTTTTCAGTAAAATTATTTCAGAAAAATTTCTCTAAACGCAGGAATGAGAAATTCAATACAAGGAGCATTTAGAATCAAAAGTAGATAACCAAATAGATCCTTATGAAGACACATTGAAATTAAATGTCTAATATATAAAACAAAGTTAGAACTTTTAATACCCTCAGGGAAATATGTCAGGTTACATTTAGGCCTAAGGTAATTTGATGTTTGGTTCATCTCTCAACCTAGACTCTGTAAACAGAAATATCCCAAATGAATAATCAAATGTTATACTTCGAGGCCCTAGAAAAGCAAAAATAAACTATTTCCAAAAACAGTAGAAGACAGGAAATCACATCAGAGCCAAAATTAATGAAATTTAGAGTAAAAAACATTGCAAAGAATCAATGTAATGGTTTGTTCTTTGAAAGATAAGCAATATTGATAAAGTCTTAGCTAAAAAAACTTCACTAAAAAAAAGAGGAAACAAATCAACAAAGAGATTAAAAATGAGATATCACTGTAGATATTTCTGATAGCTACAGAATGACTAGGCACTATTTTGAAAATTTGTTGCCAACAAACTGAAGATCTAGAATACAAAGACAAATTTGTAGACAGATATGACCTACCCAAAGTGATCAAATAGGATATAGAAAACCTACACAAATGCTAAGCTAGCAGATTGAAGCAGCAAGTGAGAGCCTTCCATTAAGAAATGTCCACTACCAGAAGCGCTCTCAGCACAGTTCTACCACACCTTTAAAGAAGTATTCATGGGGCTGGAGTGGTGGCTCCGCAGTTATGGTGCTTGTCTGGCATGCACAAGTACATGGATTCAAATCCCAGCACCCACATACACAACTAAGTGTCAGAGCAACGAAAGCCATGTGAAATATTAAAGATTGATTCTCTCTGTCTCTCTTTCTCTCGCTCTCTCACTGTCTTTCTCTCTTTCAAAAAAAAAATTATTCATAATTGAATCATGGAATAATTCAATCAAATTATTCCATGGGCTAGAAAGGGAGAGAACATTCCCAAAGCTATTGTATAAGGCTAGTATCACCTTGATATCAAAAGCACAAAGACACATGAAAGAAAGAAAATTACCAGCCAATATGCTTTATGACCATAGATGCAAAAGTCCTTAATAAAGTATTAACAATCTGAATTCAAAAACACAGTAAGAATGTTGCACATTGTGATCAAATAGATTTCATCATAGGGAATTCAAGGTTGGTTCAACATATACAAATTGGTGAATGTAATAATTGTACAAATTAAAGACAAGAATCACACAATCATCTCAGTAGATCCTGAAGAAAAATCAATAATGTTTAATAACCATTCGTGTTAAAAATGCTGAAGAAACTAGGGACAGAAGAATTTACTTCAACAATAGAAAGGTTATACCATAAACTCCCCTACTAGCACCATACTGAATGGAGAAGACTTAAAAATATTTCTTCTAAAATCAGGAATAAGACAAGGATACTTTTACTATTCCTATTGAAAATAGTTCTTGAAATTCTGGCCAGAGGAATCAAGCAAGATCAGAAAATTAAATGAATACATATAGTAAAAGAATAGTCAAATTATCTGTTTCCTGATAACATAATCCTATGCCCAGAAGGAAAAAAGAAGAAGAAAGAAAACACACACAAATCTCTACAAATAAATTCAGAAAAGCAAATTTCATTTCCTGAAAGAAATCAGGAAAGCTACTTCATTTATAATACCTCAAAAATAAAATAAAATAATTGTAAATTAATCTAACCAGGATATGAAAGCCCTGTACAACAACAAAAATCATAAAGCACTAAAGAAAGAAAGCGAAGAAGACCTGAGGAGATTGGAGAACCTCCCATGTACTTGCATAGACAGAATCAATTATTTCAAAATGGTCATATCACCAAAACTGATACATAGTTTCAATACAATGCTCATCAAAATACCAATGACCTTCTTTATAGAAGTAGAAAACACAGTCCTTAAATTCATACAAAAGAATAAAACACCTAAGATAGCTAAAGTAATATGGAGCAAGAAAAGTTATGCAGGAAACATTCCAATTCCCGATCTCAAATAGTAATAAAAATCAACATAGTAACATCATCAAATTAGAAATGAGGATCAATGGAATAGAATGCAAAACATAGAGGTAAACCCACATAGACACAGATATAATACTAGACAAAGTTGCCAAAAGTAAATGTTGGAGAAAAGACAGACTTTTTAACAAACGGTGCTATAAGAACTGAATATCCATATTCAGAGGAATGAATTTAGATCCCTATCTTTGCCTTGCACAATTCACAATAGCCAATTTATGGCACCAGCTCAGATGGCTTTCAACAGATGAATGGAAAAAAAGAGAGGGGAAATTCCACAATAATAAAACGGAGATCAGTGGAGGAGAAGAAAGGGATGAGAGACAAAGAGGAAGCACAGGTAAAAGGAGGAATTGCAAAATGAAAGTGATCAAATAATGCTATATGCTTATATGCATATATCATAGTGAATTCTACCCTTATGTGTATCTATAAAGCACCAGTTATAAAAAAACAAATAAATAGAAGGAAGATCAGTACAGAAAGGAAAGGGAGAAGGGTGAGGAAGGAGAGTTTGGAAAATGCAAGTATTGGGGATTTAAATGGAGTAAATTACACGGTGTGTATGTATAAATGAACACTGCTATTATGTATAACACACTAGTAAAAACATAATAAAGAACATAAAACCTAAATAAAAATTAAAGTGGGGACAAGAGGGAGAGAAAGAATGCTAGAGGGAATAAAGTGTATGTATTTTCTTCATTTTACTGGGATATGTGATTGCTGAGACATAACACTCCATAGCTCATAGACATTTCATGGGCTGCTGTATCTGCATAGCACGAAAGTTCATCTGGGATATCTTTGCTAAGTTGGCACTTTCCACAAATCTGCATGCTACATTCATCCCCAGAAGTTTCAGTGCAGAGTTTCGGGCAGGTATGAGAACTATGAATGTTTAGCAATATTTCAGTTACTTTCAGTTACTTGCAACACTTTTGAGACTACCATGTAGACATCTCCACTTCCAAACTGTTTGGTTGAACAGCCCTGATATTAGCTGTACAGTGCACCTTGAGATTTTAAATGAGGTAGTATTTTGTAGTGTGTTTTCTGTTCTTAGGCAATATGGATTACTTGGAAATTCCATCTCATTAATCCAGGAACTGAAATATCAAATTCTAGCTAAAGCCTAAACACAAATTTTAGTGACCTTTATTATTTCATATGAGTATTCTATAGCATACTTTCTTGTGACTTTAGCTAACTGCTCAATTCAAGAGACACAAAGCCTTGCTCGTAAGATAGAGACATTATATATGTACTTCAGTGTTCAGAGGATTAAATTAACTAAGAACTGGTGCTATAAATAAAGAATGCATCTTGAAGAAAAATTGTTCCATACCAAGTGTATGTTTCAGTTTCAGAAGAAAAATTCTGTGTTCTATTTTTATGCCACTGTGATTATAAAGAAACCTGATGATTTGAAGTAGGGAGAAAATAAAAAACCTACATTTCTTTTTGGGTACTTACATGCTATTTATTTTTGTATGTATTCATTACTTTTTATTGAAAAAGAAAAAAATTTGTACGTGCATATTTGATTTAGAAAGAGAAGTATAAGTAAACATTCATATATGTATGAATATATTTTCATGTCAAATTATAAAAATATAATACATTTAATAATTTTTAATATTTGAAATATTCTTAACACTTTAGAAAGCTTTATTTATTAGAATTATATAAAGCCATAATTTTGATAATATAATTTATTCTTTTAGTAATAATAAATCTATAAAATTTACTTTTAGACATTCCAAAAAATTTCCTCATTCATAAAATATGAAATTAAATATGGTAATTTATATAAAGAATACTCAACTAAGTTTTCCAGGTCATAAGAAAGTAAATCATCTCACTCAGTAATATTAAGGCAAAAGTTCTTTAACAGAATTGCATAAAATTATTTCAAAACTAGAGTAAAAGAAAATTACAATCATAAATAAAACAAGTATTTAATTCCAAAATTATTTGAGTGTACTTTGATTGACATTTAATTATACCAAGTTTATGAAAATTCTCCTTACCTCTTCTATGAATATGGTGCTTTTCAAGCATATTGTTCCTCAGAACTTATCACATTTATTTTGAAAATCTAGACATTGGATTATAGGATTCTGACAGACCTTTGGCACATATCTACCCATGAGAAAATACACTTTTGATGTGCAAAAAAATGGAGGCTTGTATTTTGACCTTGCCTATTTTTATTGTCGCTATGGTCTGCTGGTCTGCACTAAAACACGTGTTGAAGTCTAATCCCCACTGTGAGGTATTAAGAGGTGGGACAGGTGAGACCCACAAGAGTTGATCATGCCATGAAGCATGGTCCTTGATGATAGACTAATCTTTGCATGGATTATGGACTTGTTAATTAATGGATTACCATGTGATCTGCTTGATTTTATATATATAAGGTTTTTTCTAGTCTTCTTGGTATCTTCTTCTTCTTTTTTTTTTTTTTTTTGGTACTATGGATTGAACCCAAGGGCTCTTAACCACTGAGCCACATCCCCAGCTCTTTCTTCTTTCTTTCTTCAGAGTGGAGGATCAAGTTCAGGGCCTTGTGTGTACTAAGGGAAGCACTCTGCTGCTGAACTAAATCCCCTTCCCTGGCCCTTTTTATGTTTTATTTTGAGAAAGGGACTCACTCAGTTGTTGAGGCTGATTTTGAACTTCTGGTCCTCCTGACTCAGCCTCCAAAGACCCTGGGACTACAGGTGTGTGCCACTGCCCACCATGGTATCCTCCTCCTTGATACATTTTCCATGTCAGTTTTCAGCAGAGAAACCCTCAGATGCAAAGCACATGCGAAAGCCACTCCCTTGGACTTACGGAAATGGGAACTAAATATACCATTTTCCTTCATAAATTATCCAGTTTCTGATATTTATATATAGTAATATCAAATCACCAAGGACAATTGAAAATAAATGTTGGCTGCTTTTATGTAAGCAATGGGGTGTTGTACTCCATTTGTGGTCTAATGATGCTGAAAGATAATGCATTTTATGTTTTTAATATATTTTAATTTTAGAACAGTTCCTGAATTATAATTCTTTCTTCAAGAAATAAAGATAATGGATAGCAATAAATTAGTACACGTATTTGAATGACTTTTCAATAAGATATGACTTTTTAAAATTTATTTTTGTTAGTGCATTATAGCTGTACATCACGACGGATTTTTTGTCACATATTCATAGATGCACAAAATACAGCAGTACAATTTGGTCAATATCTTCCCCCCCAACCCCTCTACCTCCCTCCTCCCATCCCCTGATCCCTTGCCTCTCTTCTGGGTCCTATATTTTTCCTAAAATACCCAAGTACAGTGACATAATTCTTATACTTATGAAGAATATTTTTTATATACATGACTATTATATATTCAGTGACATAAATGCTTGGAGTGTACCTTGCTTTAACTCAGTTTCAACATTTTCCCTTCTTTTCCCTTCCTATCATCCCTTCTTATTTTTAGATATATTTAACAATAGGATTAAGCATTTATATTTTTTGTAAAGGCATGCAGTATAGCTTATTCAAATGTCTTATGCAGTATCTTACAACTGTCTCTCATAAACATTGACATATTGCGTTTTTGTTCTATAGTTCTCATACATGTGCTTGTCTACCTTCTCCCCAAGCCTGGGTTTAGCTCCAACCTCCACAAATAAGGGAAAACATTTGGCCCTTGATTCTCTGGGTTTGGCTAACTTCGCTCAGCATGATTTCTTCCATTGCCATCCATTTACCTTCAAAGACTGCAATATAATTGCTTCTAATAGCTGAGCAGAACTCTATTGTGTATATAACCAGAACTTTTGGATCTATTCATCCAGTGAGGGGCATCTGGTTTGATTATATAATTTACCTATTATAAATTGAGCTGTTCCGAACATAGATTTTGCTGTGTTGTTGTAATGTGCTGATTATAACTCTTCTGGGATATGATTATTAAATTTAGACTAGCTGGACAATGGTAAAATCACATGTTTCTCCTATAATAGTCTAAAAAATTCTTAGTGATTTTAAAATTCTGTTGAAAACACAAAATCCTTCTAAAATACCAATTTTAATAAATATAAAGACACAACCATAGAAGAAATGATTGGTGAATTTTACCATATGATTCTATCATTAATATTTTAAGTTTTTACACTTTGATTAAAATTTTTGGCAAGTGGGGAGATTCTATGCATGTAAATGCGTAAAGACTTTTAGTGTTTATAGTGTTTATTATTTAGGATTCTAGGATATGGAAAGGAATTGAAGACCACAAAATCTTACTACATTAAAGTCTATGTGGAAATAACTAGATCTGCTGTTTCAAATAACTTGCTAATTAAAGAAAGGAGACACAGGGAAGAAAAATAGCTGTTTTGATGTAGAATGTGACTCTTGGCTGAGAAGAAAACAGAAAGAACTTGGTGGCAAATCATTAAAACATGTATCACTATAAAAAAGCGTAATTGCAGTCATCCCACTAAAAAACTGGAAGCCTTGGCTTCGAGCAGAGCATTGTTCCAAGTAAAGGACCATAGAAATGCAAAAATATGTAAACCTCTTTTTAAGAGATTATCTATTAAGTGGCAATTAAAGAAGCTAACTTCAGCTAAGAGTTAGGTTAAGACCATTTTCAGAAGTGATAGAGAACAGAGCACCCCACCCACCCACCCCCACACTCACTTCCCTACACAGTAATACATGTTTATTACACACATGTTCACTCACGCTCACTGTTGAAGCCCAGACACGAGAGGGAGAGATGTAGTTATATAGCTATGTATGAATGATCATACATTTTTAGATACAGAACAATAAATTGAGTTCTTATCAAGTGACCTCAAAATTCCCAAGAAATACAAATGGGGCATTTCGAGGGAGAACGGGGGTAGAATTTAAAATTTGCAGATAATAGAAAATGCTTCAGATGAGCTGGCATACAGAGAAAATTAAAAAAAAAAAAGATATGTGAAGGTCAGAAAGATGCATTTGGGTTTGGACTTCATGCTTTCTGGTACTTCCCTGGGACATACCTGATCACAGCAAGAACAAAGAAACAGCCATGAATGAATGTGTGATCAACCCACAACTGGAAACTGAAAACACAGACTCAGGACTGAAAACACAGGTCTGAAAAATGAGAAGAAATTTGTTAATAAAATAAAACCAGTTGGGCATTTAAATTATCACAGAAACTTTGCTCCCACTTCAAAGAAAAAAAAAAGAGAGAGAGAAGAACAGAAGGAGGGAGGAAGGGAAGGGAAGGGGAAATACCTGAGACTGAATTAAAACAAGTTATACTCTATGCTTTCATATTTATGACATATGTTCTAATGTCATGGATATCTAAAAAGAAAGAGCCATTAAAAATAAAAAAAAATAAAAATAAAGCTGCCTTTCAGAAAAGTTGAAGTTTTTTTTTCCCAAACATTCAAATTCAGGATTTGAATTCAGACCTATTTATCTTAAAATTGTGTGTATTTTCCACTAAATTATGGGATACTTAGTGTGAACTCAAAATTACTATTGACAATGAGAAGCAAGAAATGTGGTGGTTATTGGAGCTGGCCTGGTGAAAGAGTGGGGTGAAATCACAGAAAGCACAGGGATGGTGAAAGTTGGGCACAGATCATAGTTCTGGGGAGTATTAATGAAATCAAAGGACAGAGGAGAAATGAGAATGTGGGGTGTGAGAAAGCCAGAGGAGAGATTTGCATATTTAAAGCTCACCACAGGCAAAATAGGCATCATGTAAAATAGACATAAACAAATATAATAGAAATCAGTAAACACAAATGCCTGCTCTTAGGTGTTTACCCAAAATGTTTTATGTGTTTTCCTGTACAGACTACTTGGTTTAGAAGCATTTTGTCTTTAAGTATGTGCATGCATAAGAGCTCCCTGCAATGAAAACTGAAATGAGCACTGTTTCTAAGTGTTATTGTCCTTAGCACTTGGCGATGACATCCAATCGTTATTGTGTCAATAAATATTTGTTAGCATTTATGACTACCGTGAGTCAATATTAATGGCAAATAATTTCACAATTATTTAGAAAAAGTGTGTTTTACTATTGAATGATTTCATAACTAATCTTTCCCTCTATCACAAAATTATACTGAAACATCTCTAACAAAAAGAAAATATGGTTTCCAGCTAGTTTGTATTGCTCTGATCAGTGTAAAATAACAGATAAAATAAAAGATTACTTTTTCACATCAAATTTATTTGTAAAAGAATTTTAGAATTATTATTGAGCATGCAAAGGGCCTGGGTTCACTTCCCCATACCACAAAAAATCTAATCAAATAAGCAGAAACAGAAAAACAATTGTTGCTGATATTTTGGACTATTTGACACTCAGGCTTTTCCAGTACTGGGCACTATGATATAAAAATAAAAGAAGGATTGGAAATTATATAATATTTGTCTATAAGTTATAAAAGTTACTTTTTTCATTTGACAAGTAGCTTTTTAAAAATAGACTTAGAAAAAATTCACTTATTTTTTGGTGCCAGGGATTGAACCCAGGGGCACTTAACCACTGATCCACATCCTCAGCCCTTTCAATATTTTGTTTGTAGTGAGGGCCTCACTAAGTTGCTATGATTTGCTCTGAACTTGAAATCCAGGTGCCTCAGCCTTTTGGGCCACTGGGATTATAGGCATGAGCCACCACACCAGGCTGATTTTATTTTTTAAAACTTATAAATTTACAGAGAAATGGGGAGCATTATACAGAGAGTTCCCTTGTGCTCCCTTACCACATTGCATATTTTTATTACCTTAGATCACTAGATTAAATTTGTTGTAATTAATCAACCACAATGCATTTATTAAGTATTGCAGCAGTAATCTGAATAGAAATAGTGAAATAGAATTAACAGAAACAGAAATTAGTTGCTTGAAAAGATCAATAAAATTAAGAAATGCTGTAAACATAACATAACAACATGTTATGAACATATTGATCAAGAAAGTGGAGGAAGGATGAATTATTAAACTAATAAATGAAAGTGAGAACTATGACCAACCTTACATAAAAATAGAAAGCATTGTAACTTAAAACTTTGAAAATTGTCCATCAAAATTTATATATCCAAGTGGAAATGGAAAACTTAAAAATAAAAAAATGATAAATCTTACTTAGGAACTAATAGAAAATCAGAATAGACACATAGCAAACAAAGAGATTTAATCTCTAATCCAAACCTAAAATAAAAAATCCTATTGTCAAATGTTTTTTTTTTTCTGGTGAGTTTTACCAAGTATTTACAGAAAATTAAATAATCACACTCTTGGTATTTAATTCTTAGCATTCAATTCCCTCTCAGAATGAAAAAACTAAAAACAGCCAGGAGTGTGAAATACTTTCTAATCCATTCTCTAAGGCTGGTTCTACACTAACAGCAGAGGTAGAAGAAGACATCACAAGAAATGGAGAGTGCAGGTCAGGATCCTTTATCACAGTGTGCTGCAAGGGCTGGACCACTTCCCAGAGGCCCATGCTTGAAAGGCGTGGTCCTCACTCTGGGCTTTTGGGAGGTGGTGGAGCCTTTTGGAGACAGGTCATTGGGGCATGACTTTCACCAGGATGCTGGTGTGCTGGGGTGCTGGGGTCTTCCTGTTCTTCCTGGGCTTCCCTGCTGAGGTATTGTGCCACCATTAGTCACAAGCAAGAAGAGCAGGCTGGAGCGGTGGCTCAGTTGTTACGGTGCTTGCCTCCCATGTGCGAGTACACAAATTCAAACCCCTGTAGCACGTACACAACAAAGTGTCAGAGGAATGAGGGTCACGTGAAAAAACTAAATAAAAATTGCTTCTTTACTTCTCTCCTTCTCACTGTCCTCTCTTTCTTAAAAAAAAAAAAAAAATACAAGACCAAGAGATGATGGACAACCTCTGACACCATGAGCCAGAATATACCTTTCATCCTGTAAGCTGCTGTTCCAGATATTTTGCCACAGGGATGAAGAGCTGATTAACACACTGTGGCTTTAAAAATACTCCATAAAACATTAGCAAATGTACTTTTACAGTACGTTAAAAGAACAGTACATTATGGGCAAGTGGGATTTATCCCAGGAATGCATGATTCATTCCACATATAAAAGCCACTCCGTGTAAGGCATCACCCTGTAGAACAGAAATTTTCAATGTGTTCGTACCAATTGATGCATTAGAAGCATTCAACAAACACCTATTTTCATAATAATAAAAAATTAACAAACTATAAATAGAAAGCAATTTCCTTAGCATAACACAGAAAGTGTTTTTAAAAACCCACAACACTATACTCAATGAGAAAACATTGAAAGCCTCTCCACTAAGATTTGGAACAGGATACAAATATCCACTTCCTCCAGTTCTATTATTAAAAATTGAATATTCAAGCCACAGAAAGCAGGAAAAATACAGATATGAGCAGTTTAGTTGGAAAGATAGTAGTATAACAACCTCTATTCAGAGCTGACCTAGTGTTAAATACAGAAGATTCTCAAGACGCACATCTATACTACACCCAATGACTAATACACAAATTCAATAGCATTACAAATACCAAAGACACACATGCACGATCATGTGGAGGCAAAGAGGAAGTACTGGACACTGATGGCAACATATTATATTCTGTGCTTGTACAATTATGTCAAACTGAACCCCAATATTATGTTTAACTATAATGTACTACTAAAGAAGTCAAATATATTTGATAGGCCTAATAAAAAATCTAAAAATAGAATAACAAAAAATTTACAACAGCAACAAATGACTAAATTTAACCAAGGATATGAAAGATGTATATACTGACAAAAAGCACTGCTGAAATTAAGAACCTATAGTACTTGATGAGTTAACATTAATAGAGCAACATTCCTCCACGTGATGAACATTTTCAATGAAATCCTTATCAAAATCTCTAACAGTTTTTCTTCTACAGAATTGATCACATCAATCTGAAACTTCACATGAGATTGCAAAGTGTCTTAAATAGAATTTTCTTGAAAAGAAACAAAAGTTGCAGTACTGACCCTTTTCAGTTTCTAAATTTACTGCAATTCTGCAGATATCCAAATAGTGGCATTGGTGTAAAGATACATGCATAAATCAATGTAATAAAAGTATGTTCCACAAACAAGCCTACCTATATTTCTCTAGTGAATAGATTCTATGTGATTTCACCCAGAAAATTTAATGAGAAAAGAATAGGTGTTTGGGAAAATGATGCGGAGTGGTTGAATATTCACATGCAAAAAGACTAAAGTTGAGGGCTGGAGTAGTGGCTTGGCAGTTATGGCGCATGTATGGCATGCGTGGATACACGAGTTCAAACCCCAGCACCACATACACAACGAAGTCTTGGAGCAACGAAAGCCACATGAAAAACTAAAAAAAAAAAAATAATGTTTCTTTCTCTCTCTCTCACTGTCCCTCTCTTTAAAAAAACAAACAAAAAAAAACCCCAAAAAAACAAACAAAAAAGTCTCAAGTTGGATCTGTTGGATCTGTACCTCACACCAAATACAAACATAAAACAAATAGATGAAATTCTAAATGTATAAGGCTAAACTATATCATTCTTAGAAGACAAAATTGGGATAAATGCCATGGCTTTGGAATTGGAAATAATTACCTAAATATGGCACCTTAAGCACAAGTAACAAAATAAGTCAAACATAAGTTAGACTCTGTGAAAATTAAATTTTGTATATCAAGAGATATTAAGAGCATGAACAGTTTTGAAAACAGTGTTGATCTCTAAAAGCAAGTTGGTTGTGAATGCATGTGCTGTACTTACTTCATTTATTCTGAAACAGACTAACCCAAAATTATCTGTGGATATATACATGCCAGATGTATTATTTTTTTAAAGAGAGAATGGCAGTGAGAGTGAGAGAGAATCAATTTTTATTTAGTTTTTCATGTGACTTTTGTTGCTCCAACATTTTGTTGTGCACGTGGTGTTGGGGTTTGAACTCATGTTCTCACACAAGTCAGGCAAGCACAGAAAATGCCGAGCCACTCCTCCAGCCCCCAGATGCATTATTAAACAAACAAAGGAAAACAACAACAACAACAACCAAAAAAAAAATCCCAGTGACAACAATAAAGGAAAAACTACCTGAGAATTTTTCAATTTTTTTCCAGGAAAAATTAAAGAACATTCGTTTGCAAAGATTGAGCAAAATTCTCATGTGTTTATAATTATAGTTTTTAAAGTAATTTTTAAAAAGTTAAGGAAAATGTTATGTAGTTCATGAGCCCCTCTTATTTATTCTTTAAATTTTCTTGTATTTTTACATATTTGAATAGATGAAGATTTTTAGTGATATTCTTTGGTTGGATCTTAGATCTCTCAAAGGTCCCTGAGTTACAGACTTTTTCCTCTAGATGGCGCTGCTAAGAGCTGGTGGAGACTAAACTGTAGAGGTCAGCAGGGGCTGCTGGATCACTGCCAGTGTGTCCTTGAAGGGTGCTCTGGGTCCCCAGCCCCCTCCTTGTTGTGTTTGATTCCTGGATCATGACGTGTGGGCTTTTTCTTCATGATGTGCTGCCTGGTCACTGGCCCAAAGCAAGGTGCCAACCAGTTATAGCCTGCATCCTCTAAACCTATGAGCCAAATGAGCCTTTCTCTTAATAAGTCCAGTACCTCAACTATTTTGATATAATTATGGAAAGCTAACAAACACAAGAGAAACAAAAACAAGAAAGTTTATATTAGAAATATATTTGGTTTTACTAGAAAAATACAAAAGTATTATACATACATGTTCATACATATTTCATAAATAAGAGTTTAGTTGATACATTTATTAACGTTAAAGACAAGTGTAGTCTTACATTTTAGTTTACAACATAAATGTTCAACCAGAAAAAATAATAAGTGGCCAATATTTATAATAATAAATCCCACCTTTATGCTTAGTTAGGTGACGTCATAGATTTGCCTTGCTAAGAGAAATCGAAGTTTCTCACTGTTCTCTAGTTTGCTTAAATGGATTTAACATGAGAATCTCAAAACTGGATTTTGCTCTCATTTTCTTACTTAATACTTTTACTTGGCAAACAAAGCATAGCAACTTGGAACATTGATTACCTGTTTTCCTTGAAACCAAGTGCACTATTGAAATGCTCTTTCAAAATCACTGCAGCACATACTCGTGGGAACATAACCTGACTTTCAGCTAAGCAATCCATATGAGCTATTCACAATTACTTTGTGGGGTACATGAACATCCAGAAACAGCTTCACAATCAGTCAGGTATTGTTTCTTAGTTTCAAATTTCCTTTTAAATTGATGGATTAAAACATCATAAAATACATTCGAAGTCATGTATCGTATGCATAAAACAATATGTATTACTGTGTAGACACTCACAGACCTACAAGAAAATGTTGTAATTCTTGATAAATGGAACATTTTTGTCTCAGTACATGGACATGTGGCATATTTCTGATTGAAATAAATGGTGCTACAACCACTCTAGTAGCTTGTAAATATCCAGAAGTAATCCTGAAGAACAGACATACAAGGAGAAAATTATTTTCTGAGATCTTGTATCAATTAGTTTGAGGAATAATTGGATAAAGCAATTTCTAGTCAAAAACATTTATTTTTACTACTTGAACATCTGAAGTGAGATTATCTAGTATTTGTCTTTCCATTCCTGGATTTTTTTCTCTCTCAATATTATCCAAATTAATCTCCATTGCCCAAATAAAAGAATTTTCCTCTTTTTTAAAGGCTGAACTAATGTGGGAGAAATCCCTACCCATAATCTGAATAAATCCCACAACCCCCTGTCCAAAAAGAGAGGGGAAAAAAGTGGGGGATTTTTACATTTTCACTTCTCTTTTCAGCAAGGTGCTATTTTGCAGTTACCTCTCTGCCTACAGATGTTTCCTGTTTTTTAAAAATGCTGTTTTACAATTAACTGGGATGCTAGACTGTCTCCAGACAGCTGTCTGAACAAAGGTTACAAGTTGCTAGTTCTGTTTTTCATGGTAAACCAATTACTGTGAAACCTGTCTGGTGACCAATCAAAACATAAGAACGAAATGCATTGTAACCTCCTAACAGGTACAAATTACCAAGGCTCCTGTCTATGGTGGTCTACAGAATTTTCTGTAGTATCCTCCTCTGGTCCAGCATAAATGAAATTGCTTCTGGAAAATTCCTCCAGTATCTTGCCTCAGGTGTCCTACATCAGAATAGTAATCCATTGCTTGTATGCACCACATTTTCCTTATTCTTTTACTCACTGTTGAAGAGTTAGATTGATTGCACATCTTGGCTAGAGTGACGACTACTGCAAAGACATGTGAGCAATGACATCTTTCCCACACACTGCTTCTGTCTTTTTGGGTGTGCACCAAACAGGCAATTTCTGGAAGATATGGTAATCCTATTTTTAATGTTTTGAGGAATACTATAATGTTATCCATAATGGGATTGCTAATTTACATTTCCAAAAGCAGTGTGGGTATGTTCCCTGTTCGTATCCACACACCACTTCTTTACCTTTATTAATTCATGATATCCATTCTTTTTTTAATTGGTTCAGCATCAACTTACATAATGAAGGGATTCATTGGTTCACCTTTATACATGAATACCTATTAACAGAGTCGCTTAAACCCGATCCTTGTCCAGGATCTCCCCACTTCTCCCCACTCCCCTATTTCATGACGCCTCTGTAGTTTCCCACATTACAGATATAAATGACCATATACATGTAATTTAAGCATTGAAATTATCAGATTTATACACCTGCCTGTGTGCATTTGGGGTTCTCATGGGAGTCAACTGCACCCTACAGTATTGAACACCTCCCTTTTTCCTTCCCTCTCCTCCCTCCCTTCCCCAGACCCTTCCATAGCTGTAGTCCTCACAGCTTACTTGTTACTTCAGATTTGGTGGGTCTATTAATAAGTTTGACTAACATTCATCCTATCTTAAGTTTTACTCCAGCTTCCACATATGAGAGAAAATATTAATCCTTAAGTCTCTGGGTTTGGCTTATTTCATTCAGCATGATTTTTTTCCCTTTCCACGCATTTACCTGAAAAAGACATGATATTGTTCTTTCTAATAGCAGAGTAGAACGCCACTGTATATGTGTATGTGTGTGTGTGTGTGTGTGTGTGTGTGTGTGTGTGTGTGTGTGTTAGTTTTGAATCCATTCATCCAGTGAGGGTCATCAGGTTGTTTCCATAAGTTCACTGTTATAAGTTGGGCTGCTGTGAGCATTGATGTAGCTGTATCTCTGTAATACGCTGATTCCAGGTCTTCTGGAAAACTACTCAGGAGTGTGATACTGGATTGTACTGTGGTTCAGTTCCTGTTTGAGGAGTCTCCACACTGCTTTCCAGGGTGGCTGTGACAGTTTGCTATCCCAGCAATAATGTGTCAGTGTTCCTTTCTCCCCACAACCCCTCCTCCACTGTTATTGTTCACATTCTTCATTTTGCCTCTCGGACTGGAGTGAGGTAGAACCTCAGTATGGTTTTGATTTGTTTTTCTCTGATTGCTAGTGATGTAGAATCTTTTCTCATATATAGTTATTGGCTTTTTGAACTTTCTCTGTTGAGAAGTATCCGGTTAGTTCCATATCCCATTGATTTATTGGAGTGTTTATGGTTTTGGTGTTAAGTTTTTTTTTTTTTTTGAGTTCTTTGTATATTCTGGATATTAGCCCCCTGTTGGAGAAGTAGAGGCCATGATTTTCTCCCATTCTGCAGATTCTCTCTTTCTATTCTTGACTAATTTCTTACCTGAGCAGAAACTTTTCAGTTTAGTGGCATCCTATTCATTGATTCTTGGATTTAAATTTGTGGTATGGGAGACTTGTTAAGAAAGAGGGAGTCTACACCAATATGTTGGAGTATTGATCCTATTTTTTCTTCTAATAATTGTATGGTTTCTTGTTTAATTTCTAGTACTTTGAGTCATTTCAATTTGATTTTTGTGTAATGTGAGAGATAAGGATCTAATTTCAATTGTCTACATATGGCTGTCCAGTTTGTCCAGCACCGATTGTTGAGAAGGTTGTATTTCCTCCGATATATATATTTTGCCCCCTTTATCTGATATCAGATGGTTAAAGACTTGTGGGTTATTCTCAGTGTTTTCTATTATTTTGCATTTGTCTTCCTGTCTATTATGATGCCAATATCATGCTGTTTTTGTTACTACAGCTCTATAGTATAATTCAGGTCAGGTATTGTGATCCCTCCTATCTCAATTTTTTTGGAAGGTGACTTAGTACAGCTGAGACCTTGGGATTATTCTTTTTGAGAAACAAGACAGAATGTCTAGTATGTGGTTAAGTGATTAGAAGCAAGGCAGCAAAATGGACTAGGAGAATAGATAGTACTGAAGGGAAGGTGTTTTTTGTTGTTGTTGTTTGTTTGTTTGTTGTTTTTTTTTTTTTTTGATTGCTATGGAGGTTATGCTTTGGAAGAAGTAAGCCCTAGAGACAATGACCACTTATTATGAACTATTTAAAAATAATGCTGAGTCATTCTTCAGCAGAAAGGTGAATTAAAAAAAAAAGAGAAACTTAGCAAAATCAAGAATG
>PVKS010038903.1:0-17639 GCA_004027875.1 Aplodontia rufa | reverse complement strand
AAATAAATAAATAAATAAAATGGCACCAATCACTGAGATTGGGATACTTCACTTAGCATAATTTTTTCCATCTCCATCCATTTGGCTTCAAAAGCCATAACATCATTTTCTCTAATGGATGAGTAGTATTCCACTGTATATATGTACCAAAGTTTTTATATCCACTCATCGAGTGAGGGGCATCTGGGTTGGTTCCATAGTCTAGCTACAGTAAATTGAGCTGCTATAAACATTGATGAAGTTGTATCTCTATAGTATGCTGATTCTAACTCTTTTGGGAAAATACCCAGAAGTGGGATAGCTTGGTCATAAATCTCAGGGACTCAAGAGCCGAATGTTTTCTCTCATTTGTGGAAGCTAGAATACAACTGGAAACAGTATGTTAGATGGCTAAGCTAATAATAACCTCAACATGTATGAATTTTTACACAAACAGGGTGATCCTTGCCTAGGATACCTGGAGACGTAGGGATGGGGGCAGGGAGCAGGGAGGGATTAAGAAGGATATCTAGGAGACTGGAGGGAGGGAGTATGGGGGAATCATCTCAGAAGGAGATCTCTGACATCCATAAGAGGTCCATTTAACACAGGGGTTCTTTGGGGGAAAACATAGAACCATGCGGAACCCAAGGGGGGGCAATCATGACATGGCATCAGCCTTGGCTAACTATGTGAATATACATTTGTTCTTGATTGTTTGATAATGATTCTCCCTCAATTTTAAGTCCATATTCAACTAATAAAAAAATAAAATAAAATAAAATGGCACCAATCTAATTGGTATAAGTGATATTTCACTGTTAATTTAAGTTGCACTTCCCAAGTAGTGAACTTCAGATTCTTGACAAATGCGATTACCAATTTAGATTTGTTCTTCTATCAGGTACAGACTCAAATTGTTTTGTACATTTTAAATGAAGATATTATGGTTTGGATATGAGGTATCTACCAAAATCTCCTGTCAATGCAAAAATATTCAGAGGTGAAATGGTTGGATTGTAAGAGCTGTAACCTATCAGTCCATCATAGTTTGAATGGATTAACTGGGTGGTGACTATAGTCAAGTGGGGGTGTGGCTGGAGGAGATGGATCACTAGGGGCATTCCCTGGAAATTTTTTTCTTCCATCCCTTCCAACCTCCCCTTACCTTGCTTCCCGCTTTGGTGACCTACCTGCATGGTGTGCTATCTCATCCAGACCCAGATCAATGAAGCTGATCATCTATGGACTGAGACCTCTGAAACTGTGAGCCCTAAATAAACTATTCCTCCTCTAAGTTGTTCTAATACGGTATTTTGCACACAGGTCTGAGAAAATTAAGTAAAACAAAGTGTGTTTTTATTATTTAGGGCTCTGTTTATTATTTCAAAATCCTGTTCATTACAGATATTAATCCTTTTTTCTTCTCATTTGCATTTCAATTTTTCCACAAATCTATCATGTCCATTGTATTTGTTTATTGAAATTTATGTAGATGGCTTTGATTCATCAATATTTGAATTTTTTTCTCTCTTCTATAAATTCTGAGTCTTAATAAAATCTCTCCACTTCCTAACAAAAAGGAAAGCAATCTATGTTTTCTTTTTGTTGTTGTTGTTGTTGTTCTTTGGTTGTTGTTGTTTTTCATTGTTGTTTTTGGCAGTGCTAGGGGTTGAATCCAGACCTTCAGACATGCTAGGCAAGTACTTTATCACTGAGCTTTTATTTTTTTAATGTTTACATTTGCTTTTTAATCTACCTGAAGTCTGCATATAAGTGTGAAGTACACTTCTAAACTTGTTCTCTCCAAAATGGACAGCCAATTGTGCCAGAATTATTTGTTAAGTAAACCACTAGTTCCCAATTGAACTGAATCTGTCATATATTAAACTTGTTATTTATTAAGATATATTTCTGGATCATATTTTGCTTCATTGATCTATTTATATCGATCTATTTATATCTTTCTATGTCAAATAAAACTGGGATTATCAACTATCTAAACACCACATGAGTAGGAAAAGGAAATAAGCAGTTATTTGGGCAATGTGGTAAAAAGAAAGATAAAGGGAAAACAGTAGAATAAACAATAAAAAAACAGATACAAGTCTACTTGAAAATCAGAAGTACATCTGTTGTTGAACAAAATAGGAACATTTTCTTTCAAACTTTGCTATTATTGTAACTACAATGACTTGCAAGAAATTATCAAATCACCCAGAGAGCAAGAGGAACAACACAGAAATAATGAATTAATTTATACTGTCAACAGTAGAAAATATTTTCAAATGAATACGATTTCCTAATTTATATAAATATTAAAGCTGTGTAATTTTGAAAAATCAACATCACAGGAAAGCAAATTTTTTTTAAACTGGAGATACTAGACAATGTCATTTCTATAATATACCCCAAAGATTTTGTAGTTGACACTATATTATCTCCAGTATATTCATTCTGCAACTATCAACTACATGACAGCTGCTAAGATTTTTGTGATGTCATTATTTAACCTGAGAAATATTATAGGTGAAATCAAATAAATAGCAGCACTCAGACTACCATTGTAGCCTTAATGCCTTCTCAGCAGCTGTAACAAAGAGATGCATGAGTTTCAACCAATCAGAAAAATGGTATAACAACTAAAACATGCTTTCTCTTTTGCAGTTTTTGTTCCCTGCGGAATGGCTTATGTTCTACACCCTGCCATTTTTCTAGATGTGTGAAATACTATGGTAGATGAAATATGCCTTCTCCTCGTTGTGGATTTCGGATGGTGTTATTGCTACAGACACCATTTTAGCAGTATTACCATGGGTACAAAACATTGTTTAGAGTGAGGTTGTGTGAACAAACATGAAAATAATACCCGTAGAGTTCAGGTACATTTAGTTCACCTGCAGAATTTTGGTCATGTCAGTCTCATCCAAGTAAATATTTTCCCGCAGTAAACTCAGGGTCTAAAGAACACATACCCTTTACTTAGTAAAATGGTTCATTAACAATATGAAGAAACATGGAATAAGGCATTCCTGTCATTCCTCTGCATCCCGTTGTGATTTCAGCTGCAGATAAATAGCCTGATATCCTCACTTCAATAATTGCTGAGGCTGACTTTTGAGGGTCTCTTGAAATATGCTTCAAGTTTTCAAGGGAGTGTCATTTAAAAGGCAGAAAATTAAATACTGCTATGCCAAAGTAAATGCTAATAATTAATTAGAATGAGTTTCAATTAGTGAGTTCTTTAACATCCCACCCTTTTCTAAAAATGATAATGAGTGGATCAATTGGCATTATTTAGAACAACATGGTATTGATACGAATTCAACTAATGATCAACATTATATGCCTCTTACTCTCTTTAGTTTGAAAAAAACACATCATCAAAAACATCTACTTCATGCAGAGGAGATGCTATACTTCTATCACCCTAATGGTGTGAAAATGTAATGATGTTTTCCTACAAAAGAAAACCTCTTTTCTTTGATGTTTGAGCTTAGCTTCCATTACCACAGCCTCAGTAAGCTGAGAAGAAAACAGACATTACCCACACTATAAAAGATGCCACAACCATGCTGCTGACAAGCATATACCTAATTGCGAGGTTTAAAATGATGTGTCGGCTTTTGATTTTCATAGTGACAACTCTTTCCTAAAACAATATAAGCAGCACTACCTAAAAACAGCAAATGCAATACTTATTACTTTGTTGAGATATCTACAAAAAAGATGTAGAAATCATATGAGTGCTTAGCTGGTCTCAATGACGAATTTCTATACTCTGTCTTCTTTGTAATTTTCCTTCATTCTGGGGACATATGATTTCACATAAACTTTTAAAAAATGTTTGCATAAAGATGAAACTTCCACTATTTTAAGAAACACAAATTAAAATAAAATCTAAGTGATTACAGCTTAAGATATTCTCATAGATGCTATGGTTTTTCAAAATTAAGATGTGGTATTTCAAATGAAAACAGTCTATGCAAATCACTCACACACACACACACACACATTCACTCAAACACACACAGATCATGGTTTAAAAGAAGGAATATTATTTTGCAAGCTTGTTGTGAGGATTAAATTAGGCAACACATTGCAAAATACCCAGTATTAGGCAAATAATAGACTGTAGTATTTATCAGTTTTAAATATAAGGATAAATACAAAGTGAAGATCTTGGGCTTATAAAATATTATGGAAATCAGAGTATACAAGGAAAAGAACAAAGCAAAAGCAATGAGTATGAGAGAGGACGAACTTAATGTAGGAGAAGATAACAAAAAACTGGGTTATGGCAGTGGGCAGGGGGAACCCTATTCTAGTGGAAATCATTTGGGCTCCTTAGAACAGAAATTGGCATGCCTGAGAGATCTTAATATTTCTAACAATGATTCTGATCAGACATTTTGGCACAACCCATAATAGAATTACTTATTAAAGAAGTTGAATAAGCCTCCCCGGGAAATCAGGTAGACTAGTGTATTCAACACTCCAAAGCATATTAGAATTCCAGGCATCCTAAATGGACTATAGCTATAGAAGCTCACATTGTATGGATTCTGATTAGGGGTGGTAGACAGGAACACAGAGAGGAAGCTATTTGCTCTTTCAAGCTGTTAGCATGGATTGGATACTCAAGAGATGGGATTGACCTGATTCTGGGAGTACAAGCTGTCTTGCTGAGAACTCAAAATTTTTGGCTGGATAATCTTGCCAAAATTTCTAGAATGCTCTTCTGTCATGCAGACACAAAGCTCTCAGAATCATGTAAATTCCCTGAGGCTCCACAGAATAAGTCCAATCCATTAACTGGAGTACCTTTTGTCCAAATAAGACAACCCAAGTGGAGCATGGTCCAAATCTATTTCTATCAGTACCTCCTGAGATATTTGAGTATCTTGCTAACATACTCATGCTCATACAGAGCTTATAGAGATAAAAGTTTTATATACACAGAGAAGTAGAATCTGAACAACAAGCAGAATTAAATTACCCATAATATTTTACATTGATATCATCCCAAACCCACAAAATTACAAAAAAAAAAAATCACATTGGCTAACCTTGTGGATTTCTGACAGATGTTCAGCTCTTTCATCATGGATGTCCATAAGACTAGTTAATTAAAAATTTGTCCCAAGTAATAAAGACTAAGCAAAAGTTCTAAAAATGTGAGCTATGGATATTTGGATGCATGGTAAAGCAGTAAGAAAATTTTAGCACATCTTTATAGTTTATTGCAAAATCAGTTGTAATATTCACTCTACATGTCCAAAAGTAGTGTTAAATTTATGCCATGCAATTCATACTAGTCCGATGCTTCTTTATTTTTTTTACTGTTTAGAAATATAAGATTTCTTTAAAATTTTAAGGAAACAGAACCAAGGACCACAATAGACAAACTACAGTGTTTTCTCAAAATTTTCCTTTTACAAATGTTTAGATACCTTGTTTGTACTTCTGCTTATCAACAATAACATTAATAGCATCTAGCATTTATATTATCTTTACAATTTGCCTAGCAATATTTTATGCCACTGAGTATCTCTGATTTATTTATCTTATTATGTGTATCTCCTAGATAACCCATGTTTCCATTTCACAAGTGAGAAAATAGAAAAACAAACATGTGTCTTGGCCAGGGTTAAATGACTGAGTTGAAATTTTAAGTCAGTCAATCTGACTTTGGAATGTATGCTGTCTCTCAATGATTTCAAAAACCCTACTTGAACTTCCCACGCATTGATTTCCACTTTCTTTCTTCCATCCAACTGTGCTAGCACCCCTTCTGTGACAATCAGTAGTTCTCTGTGAGCATGAATGGATAATGGGTGCATTTCTCATGTGGCTCCTCCACCTGGCTCACTTGAGAGAGAGGAACAAGCCTCTAGCTGGCATGCCTATCCCTGAGACCTGATGGTCCCTCAGGGATGATACAGAGTAAAACGATTGTTTTAAAAAGAGTGCAGTCTAAGCAAGAGTTAGGTGTTGCCGTCAATCATCTCCCTGGCTTATTAGGAGACGATCACTGGTTCCCAACCTTTCTCTGAAGGGAAAAGGGACAGAAACATATCTATTATACCAAGCTTTCCTGCTATTTCTTGAGGAACTGGTTTCTATTCATTATGCCTAAGGGCACTGATGGGACTTGGAACTCTCTCATTTCCTGTAAGCCACAATAGGCAGTTTAGAAGAGCAAAAGGTTTAAGAGACACCCAAAATTTCTGGCCTCACATGACTGTGAGGCCATTGTCTTATTGTATACACACAAAACAACACAGAGAATCAAGGAAAATTCTGGAATAAGAAAAATGTTCCAAACAAAAGAATAACATAAACATCCAGAAACTGAATCCAATCAAATAGAGATGAATGATTTAAATTAAAGAGAATTTGAATCTATGGCCATAAAGAGGTTCATGCAGGTCAGGACAGCAATGAATAAATAAAGTGAGAATTTTTTTAAAGAGATAAAATATTTAAAAGTGCTGAGCAGAAATAATAGAACTGAAGAATACGATAACTGAACTAAAATTTTCAAGAGAGGTTCAACAGCAGATGAGATTAAAGAAAAAAAAGGATCAACAAACTTGATGGAAAGTCACTGAAATCTTCTAGAGGAGCAAAAGGAAAAAAAAAGAAGAAGAAGAAGAACAAAAAGACAGAAGATAGTTTAAAAGATTGATGATACAATATCAGTTGGGCAAATGTATACATTATGGAAACTCAAGAGGAGGAGAAGGATAGGTGGAAGAAAGTCTATAAAATTAACAATCATTGAAAAATTCCCAAACCTTGGGAAAGAAAGAAACATCCAGGTTCAGAAAGCCTAAAGGATACCAAATAAGCTGACTATAAAGAGATTCACACCAAGAAACATTATAATAAAATTTTCAACATTTAAAGACAAAAATAATTTGAGAGTAGATAGAGAAAAGTGAATTTTTATGAACTAGGGAATTTCTGTAAGTCTAGTCCTAGGATTTTACAAGCCAACTGAGATGATATATTCAAAGTTCTGAAAAAAGTATCTGCCAAACAAGAATAGTATTCTCAGTATACTCACAAAAAATGTGCTTCAAATATTAAAGATATATACACTTTCTCAGATAAATAAAAACTAAGGAAGTTTATGAATACTAGATGCACCTTAAAAAAGTACTGAAAGGGTTTTTGAGTCGAAGTAAAGATCAATACAAGAGCATAAAAAAGCATGAACTCATTGATAAAGGTAAATTATAGACAAAAATTGACAATTTTACTACTTTAATGCAGTGGGTAAATTCTTCTAATTCTACTATGATGTTAAAAGAAAATTATTAAAAGGTATAATAATCAAATTATATTAATGTAAGCAAACACAATGTAAGTAAATATAAATTCTGACATTAATAGACCAAATTTTGGGGGGAAAGGAGGTAAAAAACAGACAATTCTGTATGCAAGGGAATTTAATTTGTTATCAATTTAAAATGCCTTAACAGTACATTTTATATAAATTCCTTGATAACCATGAAGCAAATACTTAGAGAAGTTACACAAAAGGAAAAGAGAAAAGAATTGAAGTTTCAATACCACTATTTCAAAAATATATAAAATTCAAACAAAATTTAAAAAGCAGTGAAATTGAATAATATTACATTGCAAACAAACCTAACAGAATTTTTCATCCAACAGGAAAATACACAATTTTTTCAGGCACACAAAATATTCTCTAGGAAAGATTGCTTATTAGATCACAAAACAAGTCATAACAAACCTAGGAACACTGAAATTATACCAAGTATCTTTTCTGACTACAGTGGCATCCACTGGGTCAAAGAAGAAATCAAAAGCAAATTTAAAAATATATCAAGACAAATGCATATGAAAAAACAACTTACCAAACTTATGGGATGAAGCAAAAGCAATAATAAAAGGGAAATTTTGAGTGATAAATGTCCATGTGAATAAAGAAATCATAAATAAATAACCTAACTCTATACCTCACAAAACAAGTAAAAAACAAAAAAGAAAAAAACCCAACTAAACTCAAAGTAAACAGGAACAAGCAATATATAAATTATAGAACAGAAATAAGTAAAATACAGAATAGATAAATTATTTAAAGTCAATAAAACAGAGGTTTTTTTTCAGAAGAAAAAATAAATCAAACCCAAAATTGACAAATCTTAGGTAGACTTGGAAAAAGTAAAGAAGACTAAAATAAATATAGTAGAAATTAAGAGGGCACAACAGATACTTAGAATATAAAAAGGATTATTAAGGACTGTTATGAACAATTGCATGTTAACAAATTAACCTATAGGTAAGAAACAAGTCTCTAGAAAAATATAACCTACAAGGCAAAACAAAGAATAAATAAAATATCTAAACAGAACCATTACAAAAAATGAGCCTGAAGTAGTAATTAAAAACATCTAAAAAAAGAAAAGCCTAGGACTAGATAGCTCTATGGTTAACTTCTGTGAAGCTTTTAAAAGAGGAACTAATACTAATTCTTCTCAAATGTTTCCAAAAATAAAAAAAAGAAAAGAATAAGATAATACTTTTTTTTAAAGAAAGAGAAATAGTGGGAGAGAGAGACAGAGAGAGAGGAGAGAGAAAATCAACTACATTTAGTTTTTTATGTGGCCTTCATTGCTCTGACACTTTGTTGTGTATGTGGTGCTGGGGTTTGAACTCATGTCCTTGAGCATGCCAGGCAAGCATTGTAACTGCTGAGCAACCACTCCAGCCCCAGAAGAGATAATACGTCTAAACTCATTTTACAAGGCTAAAATCATCCCAACAATAAAGCCTGAGAAAGACACCACAATAATATAATTATAATTCAATATCTATAATGAATGTAAATATAAAAATCCTCAATAAAATATTAGCAAACCAAGTTCAACAGTACAACAAAAAGGTTATTCAACACAATTAAGAGCAATTTATTCCTGAGCTGTGATGTTGGTTTAGCATCAGCAAATCAAATTCCATGATATACCATGTTGACATGATAAAAGATAAAAAACACATAATTTCAACACATGCACAAAAAATATCTGACAAACTTCAGCATTCATTCCTGATAAAAACTCAATAAAATAAGTACAGAAGTACATTTCCTCAATACAAAAGACTATTTATGAAAAGCCCACAATTAAAATCATAATTAATGGGGAAAAACTGAAAGGGCGAAAGATAAGGATCCAGCTTCAGTTGTCTACACATGGCTTTCCAATTTCTCCAGCACCATTTGTTGAACAGGCTATCTTTCTTCCACACTATATTTTTTCCCCCTTTATCAAATATCAAATAGTTAAGGATATGGGGGTTTGTCTCAGGATCTTCTATTCGGTTCCACTGATCTTCGGTTCTGTTTTGATACCAACACCATGCTGTTTTTGCTACTATGGCTCTGTAGTATAATTTCAGGTCAGGAATTCTGATACCCCCTATTTCTTCCTTTCTATAGAGTAATGTTTTGGGTAGTCTGGGTCTCCTGTTATTCCATAAGAACTTGAGAAATGCTTTTTCTATGTCTGTGAAGAATGCCTTAGGTATCTTGATGGGGATTGCATTGAATCTGTATAGGGTTTTGGCTAGAAAGGCCATTTTTATTATACTGATTCTGCCTAAATATGAGCATGGAATGTTTTTCCATCTACTCAGGTCTTCTGTAATTTCTTTTTTTAGTGTTTGATAATTTTCTTTGAAGAGATCCTTAACATCCTTTGTAAGGTTAATGCCCAAGTATTTCATTTTTTTGGAAGTGATGGTGAATGGCAGAGATTTCCTGATTTCTTCTTCTGCGGATTTGTTGCTGGAGTAGAGAAATGCTCTTGACTTACTGGAGCTGATGTTGTATCCAGCTACTTTGCTAATATCACCTAAGCTCTAGGAGTTTTCTGGCCGATGTTAGTGGGTCTTCTAGGTATAGAATCATGTCATCAGTGAATAGAGATAACGTAACTTCCTCTTTTCCCATAAGAAAACATTTGATTTCCTTGTCTTGCTGGATAGCTCTGGCAAGGGTTTCAAGGACTATATTGAACAAGAGTGGGGAAAGCGGAAAGCCTTGTCTTGTTCCTGAATTCAGTGGAAATACTTTCAGTTTTTCTCCATTGAGGATAATGTTGGCTATGGGTCTGTTGTAAATGGATCTGACATAGTTAAATTATCTTCCCTTGATCCCTATCTTTTCCAAAGTTTTGAGCATAAAGTGGTGTTGAATTTTATTAAATGCCTTCTCTGCATCAATTGAGATGATTATATGATTTTTGTTTTTAATTCTGTTTATATGGTGAATTACATTTATTGATTTGCGTATGTTGAACCAGCCTTGTTTTCCTGGAATGAAGCACACTTGATCATAATGCAGTATCTTTTTAATGTGCTTTTGTATCCGATTAGCTAAAATTTTATTAAGGATTTTTGTATCCATGTTCATCAGGGAAATTGGTCTGTAGTTTTCTTTCCTTGACGTGTCTTTGTTGGGCTTTGGAATCAGTGTAATATTTGCTTCATAAAAAGTGTTTGGGAGTGATCCCTCTCTATCGATTTCCTGGAAGAACTTGTAGAGGATTGGTGTTAGTTCTTCTGCAGAATTGGTAGAATTCTGCCGTATATCCATCTGGACCTGGGCTTTTCATTTTTGGGAGAGCTTTGATTACTGCTTCAATTTCGCTATCTGTAATAAGTTGGTTTAGATTTTCAATGTCCTCCTTTGTTAAAGAGGGGATGTCGTGTGTGTCCAAGAACATGTCCATGTCCTCCAGGTTATCAAACTTGATAGAGTATAAATTTTCAAAATAGGTTCTGATAATCTTCTGGATCTTGGATGAGTCTGTGGTGATATCCCCATTTTCATCTTTGATTTTGTTGATTTGCTTCATTTCTTTGTTCCTTTTGGTGAGGTTGGCAAAGGGTCTGTTGATTCTGTTCACTCTTTCAAAGAACCAACTCTTAGTTTTGTTAATAGTTTGTATAGTTTTTTTGTTCTCAATTTCATTGATTTCAGCTCTGATTTTGGTAATTTCCTGTTTTCTGTTAGATTCAGGGTTGGACTGTTCCTCCTTGTGTAGTCATTTGAGTTGAAGCATAAGGCTATTTATCTGATGTCTTTCTATATTTTTGATGTATGCACTCGGTGCTATAAATTTACCTCTCAAGAATGCCTTCATACTGTCCCAGAGGTTTCAGTATGTTGTTTCCTCATTCTCGTTCAACTTCCAAGAATTTCTTTATTTCTGCTCCCATTTCCTCTTTTACCCATCCTTCGTTTAAGAGGTAGTTATTCAATTTCCAAGTATTTGAGTAGTTTCTGTTGTTTCTCTTGTTGTTGATTGCTAAGATCATAGCATTATGATCTGACAAAATACATGGGATTATATCCACTTTTTTTATATTTGTTAAGATTATCCCGGTGAACTAGGATGTGGTCTATTTTAGAGAAGGATCCATGAGCTGCTGAGAAGAAGGTAAATTCACTGTCTTAGGATGGAATATTCTGTAAATGTCTGTTAAGCCCGATTGATTAATAGAGTTGTTCAGACTGGAGATGTCTTTATTGATTTTTGCTATGATGATCTGTCTAGAGTTGATAGTGGTGTGTTGAAGTCCCCCAGGATTATTGTGTTGAGATTGATGAGGGGATTAATGTCCTTAAGTATTTTTTACATAAATTTGGGGGGGTTGTAATTGGGGATATAAATGTTAATTAACGGTATATCTTCTTGATGGACTGTCCCTTTTAGTATGATATAGTGACCCTCTTTGTCCTTTCTGACTAGTTTTAGTTTGAAATTGATTTTATCAGAAATTAGAATCGCCACGCTAGCTTGCTTTTTTGGGCCGCAGGCCTGGTAGACATTTTGCCATCCTTTCACTTTCAGCCTGTGTCTATTTTTGAGTGTCAAATGTGTCTCTTGCAGGCAACATATTGTTGGATATTGTTTTCTGATCCATTGGGCCAGTCTGTGTCTTTTAATTGGGGCATTGAGACCATTCACATTCAAAGATAGAATAGATATGGGAGGCTGAGTTTCTGACTTTGTATCAATTGCAGAATTTTGAGTCATCTTGGAAGTCATCTTGTGTATAATATGATTATTGACTCGCCCTTGTTTAAGGATTTAGGATGTCATTGGCATTATCTTCTGAATGTAGAACATCTTTGCGGATATTTTGTAGAGTGGGATTTGTGTTCGTGTATCTTGTTAACTTGAGTTTATCATTGAAGTATTTAATTTCCCCGTCACATTTGAAGCTGAGTTTTGCAGGGTATAATATCTTTGTGTGGAAGTTGTTATTTTTTAACACTTGAAAAATATTGTTCCAAGCTCTTCTGGCCTTCATTATTTGCTCTGAAAAATCCATGGTGATCCGATTTGGTTTGCCTCTGAATGTTATTTGGGGCTTTTCTCTAGCAGCTTTTAGAATTCTCTCTTTAATTTCTCTGTTATTCATTTTGTATATGACAAGTCTTGGTGAGTTTCTCATTGATTAGGTCTATTTGGTGTTCTATAAGCATCTTGGATGCGGTATTCCGGATCAATAGTAAAGTGAGGGAAGTTCTCACTTATGATTTTGGTTAAAAGGTTCTTGAAGCCTCTTGTTTGCTGTTCGGAGTTTTCCTCCAGGCCAATGCTTCTCAGATTATTATGCCTCATCTCATGAAATATTACTTGGAAGTTCTGATTATGTAATATAAGCTGTTTATCTTGTTTTTCTCTTTGAATTCTACAATGTTTATCCGATCCTCATTGTCTGAAACTCGTTCTTCAAGCGCTGAAGTTCTGTTTTCAGTGTAGTATACCTACGGTGTTGTTATCATCCAGTGAAGATTTGAATTGGTTAACCAAGTAGCTTTGCTACATCTCTTTTCAGAATGTCAATATCTTTGTATAGCTGATCTTTCATCTCATGGAATTGATCCTTAATTTCCCTGTAGAAGTTGTCTCTCATTTCTTGAAATTGATCTCTGATCTCTTTCCTTATTTCATCTCTTAACTCTTTGATTGCATTACTAATCATAATGTTTATACAATGTCTTTGGTCTCATTTAGGGCCCTTGCTATGCGATCCTTGGGTGGGGAGCTGTGGGGCTGGGGAGGGGAGTTATTTCCCCTTTTCCTCATTTTCTTAGTCAGAGAGCTATTCTTTTATTTTGAACTTGTTACTTTTGGTGGAGTAATTGGGGCTTCTTATGGCTTTGCTTCGTTGTGAAGGGGAGCTATTTGGTCAATACATACCTAAAGATGCCAAACCGATCTGTGAGAAATTGAGAGACTATCGGTCCAAATACTAGTTCATTTCAACTAAAACAGATGAGCTGGTGATTAGCACCAATAGTAGCAGCTTTCCTTAGGGAAGTCTCACTGTATATTATGATAGCAAGCAAGCACCAGTTTTGAAGCGTGTCTGTTTCTTCAGGTAGTAGGGTCTCTCCGAAATTGGGGAGAAGGAGTGACTAGGAAGTCAAGGAGGTGAATTGGGAAGGTATAAAATCACACCTGCTTTAGAGTATGGGGGAACAAGGGATTAAGGGGGAGTAGGTTATTCTATTAGGACTAAGAAAAACATAGAAATGGGGTGTGGGTAGGGTAAAGACTTGAGGTGAGAATGAGAGAAAGATGCTTATATTATAGTGGAGGAAGAGGTTATTATGGGGTGTGGTTATCTTCACTCACCAGAGGCTAAGGCTATCTTGTTGTCATGAAATGTTTTCCTGATAGGAACCCAATGTTATAGGGATAGCCGTAGGTTCAGGAAGACATAGTTAGAGCCAATCATCAATACAAACTCATGGATAAATATTTACATCCACCAACACCAAATTCAGTATTATTCGTAAAGCAAGAAAGGAGGAAAAAAACACAATAATGTTAAAATTTTAAAATAATATATTCCAGCCTGATTCCTGTTTTTAAAAAATGAAGAAATGAAGAAAAAAAAATACCAAGAGGTAAACAAAAAGAACAAAACTAGTTGGTAAAGTTCTGAGTTTTTCTGCCCCCTAGGTCAGTGAGTATGTACTATGGGGGGGGGGGTGCATTCAAATTTGACCTCAAGCTGGGGATTCTTTGGAGTTGAGCTTGTCAGAGAAGCTGTTTGGTTAAGTCCAGTGGACTGAGAAAACTTAGAGGATCTCCTCAAAAGTTTTCTGTTGCAAAGTGGTATTCAGCTCTCCCTGGGCTGTAATCCTGAGATGGTTGCTTTCTGCCTATCCACACTCTAGAAATCTCTTGGACCTGGGGCTCAGAAGTTGTAGACAGTCGAGTTGACCCTAATGTAGATGAGTGGGTCTCTGACTGATCCAAGGAGAGTGGTCAGCCTGAGACTCGCTTCCTCAGGATCACTGGTGATCCACACTGCTTGTCTTGTGATCTTCAGAAGTCCCAAGAGCTGCTCTGTAGAGTTGATTAAAACCTTCGGAAGATGGTCCAGATCATGCCGGTGCTTATGTGGTTCTCAATTGCAAGCACTAGGAGGTGCCCACCTGGAGAGTTCAAGGCCTATGAAGCCTTGGCTATGCATGGAGCTCAGATTCTAAGGGGAAGCCCATATATTCAAAGCCTCCTGAGGCAGATATCAAGCAGAGGCTGAAGCAGAGGATCCCCTCTAGAGAGATGTGCCCTACTGTAGCAAGTTCTGTTCACAGGCTCCTCCTATTTGGGTGAGAAGAGGGGCAGCAGAAGGGCAGAAGGTCACCAACGGAGAGGTTTGCGAGCTGGAGAGGGGAATGGCAGTTCCATACAGCCCCCAGGGCAGATGGCCAATTGGTTGGGGTGGGGGGTAACTTCTGTTTCTGATCGTGAGGACTGAGGCCCCGAAATGCTGATGGGTGAACCGCCGCGCCCCGCTCTCCCACGCTGGTGCGAGCACTTATGTTAAAGGACTTTAAAATCAGCTCTTGTAACCGAGGGCACCGGTGGAGAATTATTGTCTGCGGAGATTGAGTTAAAGATCTTGTGCCGAATTTTCTCCTTCCCTGGCTCCTCAGGCAGCGACCAAAGGTGTAGAGTGAACTCCAAGCACCACGCAGACCCTTTGGGGAAGGGCCCAATCTTGGGGCAATAGATTCTGGTTTTCTAGCCGTGATGTCTAAGGTCCCAAGATCGTTTTGTTTTTGTTTTTGCTGGGCAACCCGGCCCACCCTCAGGGATACGTCATAATGGCAGCCGCTGCTCGCTGCTGGCAAGGAGAGCTGCAAGTTTGCTAATGTGAACAATTAATTCCCAGCATTTTATGCAAGATTATGCAAATGAAGAGACCTAAAATCAGGGAGTTTGCAGCCTTAGGGTATTTGGTTAGGAAACTCGCTCCCTTGCTCCGTTTCCGCCCTCCAGAGTAGCTCCCATCCCCCCGGGTGCAGGGCAGAGGCAGCGGGCTCCACTAAGCTCTCCTTTATATTCCTTAATGGACCACGTTATTCCTTTGGAGTTAAAGAAATTAACTCCTTTGGAGTTAAAGAAATGTTCCCCCACACTGGGTGCTTTGTCCTACCTGGTACTGTCCTGTAGCGTGAGGTGAATCTCAGGAGCTTCCTGGAGTCACTGATGGTAGAGTGAACGCCATCTTGAATTCAGGTCCTGATGCTTCTTTAAATATCCAAAGTGAAAAAAGTACACTGAGCTGAGGAGTGCACTATTGAAGGACTAAGACTCATTAAGTTCCTGAGTTCAATGGGTTTTCTATCAAGAAAAAATAATGTGGCTACATTTTTTTATTTTATTATTATAATGTGGCTAGTGAAAGCTTTCTATCCCTCAGAAGGATATTTTGAAGCGTAACCAAGAATATTTTTTAAAAAGCTAAAATAAATAACTATTTAAGACAATGGCTTGTGCCAACAAAGGAACTTCTGAAGGGAACTACAGTGAATGCACTCAACAGAGGTCTGTGGTCCCCCAAGAGTATCAACAACTAGATTATAAAAAGGTAGAGTACTTCAGGTTCTCACTGGGTATGGTGAGTGGGCCCTGTGGGTTAGTACCTCACACTTAAAAGGAATGTGTTGGAGGCTGGAGCTCAGCAGTTATGGCTCTTGCCCAGCATGCTCTAGTACACGGGTTCAAACCCCAGCACCTACTTACACAACTAAGTGTCAGAGCAACGAAAGCCATGTGAAAAACTCAATAAAAAGTGATTCCCTTCCTCCCTCTCTCTCTCTCACTGTCCTTCTCTCTAAAAAAAAAGGAATGTGTTTTGTCAGACATTCGATTCTTTTCATTAAGTGTATTGAATGATCTCATTTTGTGGTGATATGCTCTGCAGCACCCTGTACCTTCATATTCACACCCAAACTCTTAGAGGAATATTGCACAATTCAAGTGCCACCTATTAAAAATATTTCAGGGCAAAGATTAGATAAGTTCTTTAACTATATCAGCCAATGATTTTTAAAAAACATAATGGAATTTCATAATTGTTTAATAAAATTCCCATAAATAATATTATCAATAATACAGAACTTATTCTGCACCCAAAAGTATAAGAATCTATGATAATAGATTGTTATTAAGAAAAGAATATTTGAAGAACAAAAAGAGGGGATTGAAAACATGATAGCAGTAATCCAAAATTCTATAGAAGGAATGTCTTAAAAAGGATTAAAAGACAGAAATGGAAAATACGACAGAAAGTAAAATTAAAGAAACAAACTGTTTTACTTCATGACATTAGGGATTTCATGTATATCATCATAATGGAGTAAATACATGAACAGGATAATTGAAGAAAATTTCCAAAACTGGTACATGAATTTCCAAATTTAAAAAGGCCACTAAGGGGACTGGAGTGGTGGCTCAGTGGTTGTAGCGCTTGCCTGGCATGTGCAAGTGCATGGGTTCAAACCCTAGCACCCAAGTACACAACTAAGTGTTGGAGCAAAGAAAGCCATGTAAAAAAAACTCAATAAAAATTGATTCTCTCTGTCTCTCTCTCACTGTCCTTCTTTCTTTAAAAAAAAAAAAGAAAAGAAAAGCCATTAAGCACCCAGAATAATGGATGTAAAGGACGCTATCAAAGAAACAGCCTTTGACATTTTACGACACTAAAAACACAGACTCCCTTGAGAAAATGTCTTACTAGCAAAATTAAAAGCTAGAAGATAAAATAAGAAGTACTTTTAAAATTCTAACAAATGTTTCCAATAAGAATGTGATACCCAATTTTTTCTTCTATCAATTGCAATGTAGCTGGTTTGATACCAAGCTCCTTGATCCATTTTGATTTGATTCTTGTGCAAGGAGAAAGATATGGGTCTAATTTCAACTTTCTGCAGGTGGATGACCAGTTTGTCCAGCACCATTTGTTGAAGAGGCTGTCACTTCTCCCTGTAATATTTTGTCCCCCTTTGTCAAAAATCAGATGTTTAAAGATTTGAGGATTTGTTTCAGGGTCTTCTATTCTATTCCATTGGTCTTCTTCCCTGTCTTGATACCAGTACCATGCTGTCATTGCAATTGATAGAAGAAAAAATTGGTCCAACACTGCAACATTTGGGAGTAGGCAAAGACTTTCTCAACAGGTCTCCGAAAGTGAAGAAGTAAAGTTAAAAATCAGTGAATGGGATGTCATAAAGCTAAAAAGCTTTTGTACTGCCAAGGAAACAATCAAAAGAGTCAAGAGGTTTCCTACAGAAATGGAGAGTATCATGGACT
>PVKS010038902.1:0-17619 GCA_004027875.1 Aplodontia rufa | reverse complement strand
GACAAATACGGCATAATGAATCCCACTATTATGTGTAGTTTATAACTAATTTAAAAAGTTGCATGTTGGGGCTGGAGCGGTGGCTCGGCAGTTATGGCGCTTGCCTGGCATGCATGACATACACGGGGCTCAAACCCCAGCACCCATGTACACAACTAAGTTTCAGAGCAACGAAAGCCATGTGAAAAACTCAATAAAAATTGATTGTCTCTCCCTCTCTCTCACTGTCCTTCTCTTTCTCTTTTTAAAGTTGTGTGTTGATTTTCATTCTGCTTGTAGTGCCCAGCTTACAGGTAGTTTATCTTAGCTATTTATTATACCTGTAAAGTAGACAAATTCAATTTTTAAATTTAAGAAATTACTGAAAGTACAAAAGGATAAATATCATATGGTTCTATTTATATGGGAACCTAGGGTGGTGGAATTCATAGAGACAAAGAAGGATGGTGGTTCCAGGGGCTGGGGGAAGGGAATGGGGAGTTGGTGTTTAATGGGTGCAGAATTTCGTTTTGGGAATATGAAAAAGTTCTAGAGATGGTGGTGATGATCATTGCTCAAAAATGTAAATGTTGTTAATGTTACATAACAAAACACTGAAAGATGGTTAAAACAGTAAATTTCATGTTCCATGTATTTTACTATAATAATTAAAGAAAAAATAAAAAATAAATTACTGAAAGGATTTGGTAGAAAAATATAAGATGCTTCCAGAAACTTCTTCAGAGTGGGACATTCTTAGATCTTATCACCTTCCCATTGTGGATTTCTTTCTTTCTTTCTTTTTAAAGAAAGAAGGACAGTGAAAGAGAGAGAGAGAGAGAATCAATTTTTATGGAGTGTTTCACATGGCTTTCATTGTTCTGACACTTAGTTGTGTACTTGGGTGCTGGGGTTTGAACCAGTGTACTTGCGCATGCCCAGCAAGCGCTGTAACTGCTGAGCCACCGCTCCAGCCCTCCATTGTGGATTTCTTATAACCCAAGGGGAAAACTACCATGGTGACCAAGAGCTTCACTGTGCCTGGACCAAGGAGTTTGCTAGTAGTGAGTGATTTTTAGTGCTGAAACTGGAAACTCAAGGAAAACAGGAAGACCTGGCCACTTTAACAGTCCCCAGCATAGGGACACATCGAAGAAGAAACAATGGCGTGCAGGATTGCTAACAGTGGAGGACAGGTGAGCCATTGGGTGGGAAAGCAAGACCAGTCAGGACCTCCTGCCCCTGCCACAGTGGCTCTGTGCTTTAGCAATTTTACGTGAAGTCGGGCTGCCTTCAGTTTAAGCTTTTTTAAACTTTCAGTGAACAACTCAAATAAGCAAATCGTATAGACCAGATCTAAACTGAGGTGGGCGTGTTGACAAAGGACACACTGAGGGATGTAAGGCAGAGACTGCCTGTTTTGAATGTGTCAGAGTTAAGCCCCAAGGCTTCTGGAGAATTTGTAAACAACCAAAATTGCTTCATCTGGTGACTTGTTTGACTGCCAAGGGCAGAATCCCCAGACTAGACCTTTTGCCAGCTGCCAGCTAATCAGCACTTTACCCAAACAATGAAAATCAAGGCTGGTGTTCCAAAGAGATTTTTTCCCCCGATCTCCTCTCCTTGTCTTTTTTAATATCAATCCTGTTTGTTCATTTAAAAATCTTTGCCTTTGTTAGAAGAAATCCACCTATTATCGTTTACCATTGCCTGCAAATACATAGCGTGCTGATGATTTTCCCATCTGTCTTTGCGTTCTTTGTTACTCTTGCAGGATCCACTGGGATATGGCCAGAGCAGAAATGTGCACATAACAGGCACCTGGTCTGTGTCTTATCTGTACCTGGATCCCCAGGATCCTTGGCTGCCCTTCTCCTGGCTCCCGGGATCAGCCTTCAGTGGCAGTGAAGCTCTCCAGCGAAATCTGATTCTTGGTCACATCTCTTTCTGCTTCTGTTCCTTGCTGTGGTTGAAGAGGGTCGACTGGATCTACCCTGGTGGTAACAATAGAGGAATCTGGGTTTTAATTTTCTGACCAGGCCACTGACTGATCCCTGTCAAGTGGTTGCTCATAGGGAATCTGAAATCTGATTTCCATTATGGGTTTTTGTTGGTGTTTTCCTGAAGATTCCAATCCTCCCTGGCTCTTGAGAATGCAAAGTTCAAAACTTTTTGGTGTTTCTCTTACCAATGGCAGAATTCTCTGCTCATGTAATTTTATTTGGGTCCATTTTGGTTCCTCCAGCTGTTTCTACAGATCAGAGCTTTTTTCCTTCTTTCAAAACTCTAGTAATTTTTCATGCACATTTATTCTGGACCCTATAGTGTCAATATTTGTAAAGTTAAAACTCTTGCACCAAAATTAAAAGAAATCTGAATATCTTATATTCAATGATCAACTTTCATTTCTCCAAAAAATTGAATAATCCAAAATTACTGTTTTCCAGACTTATAAGCCTACAGAAAGGAGCTTATCACCATTGTAAAAAAAATATGGACACTAGATAAAAAGAGAAAAGGCTATTTTGGTAAATTTAAAAGGAAATTACAAAAACATGTAGATTCATAACACTGTTGTTTCACAGAAGGGAAAAGTGATGGTGAATTCCATGTCATTGAGTATTAGGTGATAAGGCTGGCCTTTAACTGATGGATCATCTTACTAGTTGTATCTATATTTCTTCCTTAAATGATAGTTCTCCTTCTCCTTCTCCTGGAAAGTTACTCTTTTCCACAGCTTACTTGTTAGCCCTTCTTCCTTTTCATCCCCTTTGATTCACATACTCCTGTTTTATTAATGGGTTACAATCGATTTCTATCATACTTTCTATTGCTCCTAATTTGACCTCTGAGATTAAGTCAGTTCAAGTTGGTTCCCTTTGATATTTTTCATCATCCTTTGGGCACTTCTTAACTTTCTAGCACAAGTTGTGGCCATAAGTTGTTTTTTCCAGGGATCTTTGGATTTCTTGGTGCTAAATAATATCTAGAAACCTAGATTTTTGGAGCTAGTGTATTCTAATTATTATTTGGGTGTAACTGGTCCCAGGCCATCTCTCCATGCCATGCCCTGAGCTGGAAAATGTGTGTGTGTGTGTGTGTGTGTGTGTGTGTGTGTGTGTGTTACACATATCAATACACAAACATATCTTATACATATATATGTGCACAAATGTATATCTATGTTTATGTCTCTATCTTAAGTTTCATGTTAATACCAACATTTTTTTTTTAAAGAGAAGGACAGTGAGAGAGAGACAGACAGAGAGAGAGAGAATCAATTTTTATTGAGTTTTTCACATGGCTTTCATTGCTCTGACACTTAGTTGTGTATGTGGGTGCTAGGGTTTGAACCCGTGTACTTGCGCATGCCGGGGAAGTGCTGAAACTGCGGAGCCACCGCTCCAGCCCAATACCAACATTTCTAATTTTGAGCCAAATCACAGGTTTCATTTTAATTGATCTCTTTCTATGTATCTTACTCCTTTCTCTGACACTGAGAAAACTGCCTCCTATTTCCCCATAATGCACTGTTATGGTTTAGATGTGGGTGTCCCCAAAAGCTCATGTGTGAGACAATGCATGAAGGTATAGAGGTGACTTGATTGGGTTATGACAGCCTTAACCCTATCAGTGAATTAATTCTCTGATAGGGACTAACTGAGTGGTAACTGAAGGCAGGTGGGGTGTGGCTGGAGGAAGTGGGTCACTGAGGCTGTGCCTTTGGGGTATATATTTTGTATCTGGCCAGAGGAGTCTCTCTTTCTGCTTCCTGATCATGTCCTGAGCAACTTTCCTCCTAGATGCTCTTCTACCATGATGTCTGCCTCACCTCAAGCCCCAAGGAATGGGGCCTTCTGTCTATGGACCTTTGAAACCATGAGTTCCCAAGTAAACTTTTCTTCCTTTAAAATTGTTCTTGTTAGGTCTTTTAGTCACAGCAGCGAAAAAAGCTAATGGGACTGTTACCTACATCAAAATGATTTTCATTTTGATCTGATTGGTGTTAAACCTAGTTGGTAATCCTAATGTGATTTTGTGGGTAAGGTCTCACATGTGAAAATTAATCAAGGCAGACTTCCTTCTCATGTAATGGAACTTTAAAGCATCATATTGTCCACATGTTGCTACCAGGAGCTCATTCAATTCCACCAGCTGCTTCAGAAGAGTCAACATCTATACCAGTAGCGCTGGTTGTGATTTTGACTTGGTATAAAAATAAAAGGAAAAAAGGGTAATCACGTATTGGAGGCATTCCCACATCTGGAGACAATCTCAGTTATTAAGTTCAAAGGCTGGCTGGGCACGGTAGGCACCTGTAATCCCTGTGGCTTGGGCAGTTGAGGCAGGAGAATCACAAGTTCAAAGTCAGCCTCAGCAATTTAGTGATACTTTGTCTCAAAATAAAAAAAAATAAATAAGGGCTGGAGATGTAGCTCCACGGTTAAGAACCCCTGGAATCAATCCCCAGTACCAAAAAAAAAAAAAAAGTAATACTGAACTAAATGCCCCAAATGATGGATGATCTGAACGGACTCTGGGGGTCTGTCAAGTAGGGTGCGGTGCGATAGCAGGTTATGTTAAAATCGAAGTTATCCTTGGTTCAGAGGAGCTTACTCTTTCTAAGCCTCACCCCAAACCCCTGCGCTCTCACCTGTAAGATGCTTCTGGAAGGACCCATGAGACGATCTCCACTCCTCTCATTGACTCTCTGATCTTGCCACTGGTGAGATCAAATATTCTTGAGTTTCTTGATCTCACCTTGTGCCTCCTCAAGTCTGTGAGTTCTGACCTCAGATTGTTGCTGAATCCTGCATCTTCTTCTTGCTCCTGCTTAGACCAGGCAGTCTGCTCTTGCTTCATCTCCTGACCTGGTTTAGCTTTTTATACTTTCTTTTTTTTAAGAGTGTAGGGCAGAGAGAGAGAGAGAGAGAGAGAGAGAGAGAGAGAGAGAGAGAGAATGAATCAATTTTATTTAGTTTCTCATGTGGCTTTCGTTGCCCTGAGACTTTATTGTGCTGGGGTTTGAACTCACATCCTTGTGCATGCCAGGCAAGCACCGTAACCACTGAGCCACTGCTCCCGCCCCCTGACCTGGCTCTTAATGCTGCTTGGGGCAGGGGTCTCCACTTTTCACAAAGGAATTGAAGACACATGGCACAGATATGAAACGTATATACATATATATATATATATATATTTTTTTTTTTTTTGCCTTGTAGCACAGAAAGCCAAATCCCATGATTAGTATAAAAGGTATTATAAAAGGAACAGTTTGGATAGGAGAGTCCTGTGACTTCCACATGGTTATATCAGATCTGCCCAATCCTCTGCTTCAGATTGAAACTTTAATATTCATTTTTAAAAAAGCAATATTATTTGAAATAATTTCCTGTACCAAAACATTTTCCCCAAGGTCAGTCACAGTGTCTGACATCTGCACATCAGAGAGTCACTTGATGAGAAAGGGCACTTTAAAATATTTCTGGTCCTTAAGTGGAAATAGGAATCTCCACAGGAACAATGGAGGGGCGGGGAAGTTCTGGGCTTCTTGAGATAAATTTCCCTTCTTTGAGCCTGCCTGTTCCCTGCCCAATGTTTTGGTTTTACTTTCTCAGATACTTCCTAATGTTTTGATTTAGGATCGCTGTGGAAATGATGCTTATGAATATAGAAAATTAAAAAGGAAGCAGTTTTTTGTTTGGTTGGTCAGGTTCATCTGGGTAAGTTGCTTAAGATGCTGGAAGAGAAAAAAAATAAATGAAGGATACATTTTAAAGCAGTAGTAAAAACTGCATGTTTATGAGGTGGCATGATAAAAACATGTTCAAAATTAATGATTAAATATTTATTAAATTATAAAAAAAAAAAGATGCTGGAAGAGGGACTGGAGCAGTGGCTCAGAGGTTACAGCACTTGCCCGGCATGTGTAAGTACACGGGTTCAAACCCCAGCACTCACGTATACAACTAAGTGTCAGAGCAATGAAAGCCATGTGAAAAGCTCAATAAAAATTGATTCTGTCTCTCTCTGTCTCTATCCTTCTCTCTTAAAAAAAAAAAAAGATGCTGGAAGAGAAGGGTTGTAATTCAAGCTGTGGCCAGGGACAAATGATTTGCGATGTTAAATAGAACCACATGTCAAGGCAGGGTGTCCAGGGAACAGGAGAAGGCAGGTTCTTGGGGACCTCAAGGACAGCTCTGGAGGTGGAGTTGCCACCCTAAGCAGAAGATCTGACAACGGGGACAAACAGCATCTTACTGCCACGTCATACATGTCACCGACAGTCAGCAGAGCGGCCTTTGAGCCAGACATTGCATGATGGAGATTTAGGGTCTGGTGTCACCCCTGAGTTCTGAAAGCACCCTTCCTTCCCTCTGTCCACTCCTCAACTTCTAGCCCAGAAAGTGGCTTGTCCTAACCTACCCTGAAGCTCATAACTCTGCCAAGCACACTTGGACCTGAACTCTGCCCCTTCCTAACAAATGACAGCTTTTAAAGAAGCCCAGGGTCACTCCTCTCCCACCAGACTAAACGGCCACAGTGAACTGCCTGACTGGGGGTAGCCGTGAAGCTTCAGGATGGTTTGTGAAATTATGAGAGTGACTTTCTTAGTTCTGTGGATGAACATTTACTCCAAAGTGTAGCTTTTGAATCATCAGTTGCATGATCTACTTTCTGCCAAGTCTCTAGATGCTCCCCCAGCTCTCCATAACCGTGTACTGCAGAAAGTCAAGGTTATTCTCATCTCCTGACCTCTTACAGCTCTTATTGTAAGAAGCTTAATACATTTCCTCGGTCACACGCACAGCCCAAGGCGCTCCCGGGTCAGAGGGAAATGGTGATACACTGTTCATTGATTGAACTCAGAATCTTCTAGTGGCAGCTGTAGGCGCCTCTTTAATGCTCTGGCATTCACTGGGTTATTTGAGCCATGAGAATAGGGCTTGATGCTTCTTTTTTACCCACTTATTCTGAGTCCCAGCATATTTCTTGACTCTTTTCCATGCCAGCTGCCTCTGCAGTAGTTGAGGAATTCATTGTTCATCTCAACCATCACAGCAGCCTCTAAGTAGCTTTTCTGCCCTTAGTCTTGCATGCCCTAAAATCCATCATCTATACTGGATGCCAGTACCTCACCCACATGACACAAAAGCCTTGGCAGAAACTGAGAGGGAGATGTCATCCAACCTCCAGATGACATCTTCCCCCATGCCACAAGACACTGTCCTGGCTCCCCAGTGTGTGTGTGGGAATCTAAACTATTTTAAATATAATACAACATAAATTATGATTTCAGACAACATAAGCTATGTCAATCATGAAACATGATTCTATGCGTTCAATATGCCTCAAATTTTTCAAATAGAAATTATAAAGTGAGAGAGACTTTGTCTCCAATCATGGCAGTCTGCCTGTGATTTGGGGGTGAAGGAGGATTTGTGTTACCCTATTTGATAACTTCACCTGCATTTTACTTAAGCTTCCGTCTTCAGGGTTCTCTTGCCTCCTTTATAGCCTCATTTCCAGCCTTGTCTTTAACTATTTCCTTCAGGTGCAGTACACTGCAGAACCCCAGGCGGTGTTATCAGAGTATATTGTCTGTAAATGGTGCTACTGGAATTGAGCAGTACCACTGTCCTTCTCCTTACCCCACCCTCAAGCAAATGCCAGAAACATGTAGACATCACTCCATTGCTTTTTGTTTCTGGGTCTTTGGTTTTTTTTGTTTCTCTTTCTGGGAAATATTCTCACTACTCTTTTCCAAACACTTGGACATATACGCACACAGAGGTACACAGAGACAAACGCGCAGCTGGTTGCGTGGTACCCATCCCGACAGACATAATCTAGGCATCTGCTCCTCCAGCGAGCTTTTCCAACATCCCTACTCCCCTAACTTTCGTCATCCCTTGCAACATTGAATTTTAATATTGAGTATATTTATGTTGCCCCTACTAAACCCTGGGATCCTTAGGGAAAGATATCACATCTTCTGCATCATTGTATTCCCAGTCCATACCCCAGTGCTCGCCGCCATCTCTCCTTTCATGCAGCAGTGAAGTTAACTCCTTTCTGCTGTTCAGATTTTCCATCCCCAAATTGACCAGTCTCAATGATGAGACTCAGAGTGCAATCATCTACTCTCTTCCCTGGGAACCCTGCCCTGCCTCCAAGGATGTCATTTTAACCTATGGATTCTTCACCCTAAACGCACATCCAAGGTCTAGGTTAGATTGAGCATGAATAGCAACCAAGTTGTATTCCCTGAAGCATAGACTGGTTCTTGTTCATGATTTTTCCAGTATCAAAAGAAGACAGATCTGTGTGCTTTCTTGTCATTTGTGTGCATGTGTGTGTGCGCGCATGCAATGTCCCTGATCCTTTAGATAGCAACATAAACAAACAATACTGTATATGCGTAGGGCAGCCAATGCATAAAAAGGAATATTTCTACTGGAAGCAATAATTACAAAGACTGATCTGATTAAAGATGAATCCAAGAAAGTACAACTTCTTGGGATCTTGCTCAAGAGGATTTTTTTTTCATTATTTACTAAATATTTATTGAGAGCTCACTATGTACTAGGTACTGTTGTGGAGGGCATATGGTATGAATAAAAAATAGAAAAATAGACTCTCCCTCCCCTGATAGTGGGATGCCTAACTGCATTTAAAAAAAAGTTCCACTCACATTTATCCTAGGGCAAAGTAACCTTCTGCCCTAGGAATAAACCCAAGTTCCCAACTCTCAGAAGGGAGAAATGGATTTTAACTTTTCATATGATACTTCTCAAAATAGACTCCAAAAAGATCTTGAGGTCCACCCTAGGTAGGATTGCTTTTAATATTGACATTTAATATTGTATCAGGAGATGAAAGTATTTAATGAGCCACATAAGCCTCCGTTAAAGATAACACCAAGTAACCCAATAGCTTGTCCATTTTCCTTCAGCATAGCAGAGCTGATAGGATTATACTAAATTAAGTATTAATCACCTTATATTAATTATATATCACTGGGGGCTGGAGTGGTGGCTCAGTGGTTATGGTGCTTGCCTGGCATGCATAAGGAGGTGGGTTCAAACTCCAGCACCACATACACAATGAAGTGTCAGAGCAATGAAAGCCACATGAAAAACTAAATAAAATTGATTCTCTCTCTCTCTCTCTCTCACTGTCCCTCTCTCTTTAGAAAAAAATTATATATCACCAAATCTTCTGACTCTTGGCTTAGCAATAGGCCACACATCCGAGTGACTGGATAGGCTACTCTCACATGTGTGGTGAAGGGGCAGCTATGAGCCTTGGCAAAGTCCCCTGGAGGAGTCCGTGGTGTCACTGGGTTATCTCTGAGAGGTCATTGTTCATCTTCCCTCCTAGGTCAGACTTGGCAGTAGTGAAATAAATGTTCTTGCTACATCTGTACACACATAATCATGGGCTGTTCTGAACACATACGTCATTTTGGAGTGGGCGAGAGGGTTCTAAAAACAAAAAACAAATAGGTCTTTTCAGCCCTCTGAGCTAGAGGAAAACAACTGATGTGCTTCCACAAGGAGGATCCAGGTCACTTGCAGAAACTTGGGTTGGCTGTTGGTGTAGGTAACCCCCAGGGTCCCTCCCAGTGCCAGCGGACTGATTCCAGGAGTTATCCAGGAGTCAGAAATCAGTGCAATTAGTGCATCCAAGCACATGCAAGAGTGTACAGAAAGAAATCAATAGAAGGACGACAAAGCAAGGAGATAACCAGTGTCCACTTTTGCTAAAGGAAAGAAACCATTTGCATCTTTCCAACATCCTTTCTGCCATGACCTATGAGCTACTTTACCCAGAGTCAGTAGAACTGCAAGCAAGTATTTGGGATGACATATTTTAGAGGGCACATAATACTAGTAAAAGAAGATTAAGCATGGAAAGCTCATAGTGACTCTATAATATGAATCCCAACTCTATAAACCAAGCAGAAATCTGAAGATCAACAAAACTCAGTGAATTATTCAATCACACAAACAAACCCCATATATGTGCATGCAACTGTTAGATGAACAAATATCTAGTTTCCGTTAGAAATGTTTATTTCCTACATGACTCTAGTAATATTACTTACACCGAAGTATAAAAAGAAAGCAGAGTATGTTATAAAATCTTAAAACTATAGAAAGCTTTGCAAGACATATTTCTTGTTGAAGGAATACCGTTGAAATTCAGTAATGCTGAGCAGTGGGAACGTTGGACCTATTTTTATATTTGAGTTATCAATCCAGTGGTTTGACTTTGGCTTGTTAATGAGTTGGGATGGTGCCTCAGCTTTGACACTGGGCTTGTTTTTGCTCCCTGTTTTATTTTTTTGGTTACAAATTCAAAATTATAGTAGTATCTCCATTTATCCAACACTGATAGGGACAGAAATGCCACATGAATACTGAATAGCTAAACTTTAGCCTTGCCAGATACAGATGCAGAAAAATCTAATGTGATCAGGAAATGTTAAAAATCTATTCAGTCTCTACCAAGGGTGCTGAGCATTGGCACCCTTGGGTGTTCCTGGAGCTGCTGTAATAGGTGGGGGCTGTGTGCTCTTCCTGATGGAACCCAGACTGACATGCGGCGGCTGTGTTGCTGTCGTGCGCTGATTCTCACACTTTCCTTCCTTGCTTGTAGCTATTGCTGTCTGAAGTAACCCTTCTCCTGATCCAGCCCCTTCTCATTGTGTTTCTATTTCTAGTTAACCAGAAAGCCATTGGACCAAACACGCTATCTAGTCAGATTCAGAGTTGGCGGTTTTCTGTTTTGCATTAGAGAACAATGAGATCCTGGTGAAAGCCTAGAACCCTAATTATCTCCCCACTCCACTGCCACATTGTCCCAAGCCATAGTTCTGCCTGGAATGTCAGGCTGACACCTGAAGCCCATCTGTGGCCCCCAGTGTAAGAATTCCTGTTCTAAAGCTTATGAATTACACTTGTAGAAAAATCCTACATGGCCATGGATTACAGTGGCCCACACCTGTAATCCCATCGGCTTGGGAGGCTGAGGGAGGAGGATCACAGGTTCAAAGCCAGCCTCAGCAATTTAGCGAGGCCTTAAGCAACTTAGCAATGCCCTGTGTTAAAAATAAAAAAAATAAAAAGGACTGAAGATGTGGCTTGTGGTAAAGCACCCTGGGTTCAGGCCCTGGCCAAAAAATAAAAAATAAAATAAATTATCCTATACTGTTTCACTCAGAGCTGGCTCTTTTTTTTTTTTTAATGAGACCAGGGGTTGAAGATTTTGGTTCTGGTGATGATGAATTTTACTACTCCTCCCGTTCTTTTTCCCCTCCTCCTCCTTCTCCTCCTCCTCCTCCTCCTCCTCCTCTTTCAGGAGATAGAAGGATAGTGAGAGAAGAGAATCAACTTTGTTTAGTTTTTCATGTGGTTTTTGTTGCTCTGACATGGTGCTGGGGTTCTTACCTTCGTCCTCACACATGCCCAGGCAAGTGCCACAACTGCTGAGCCACCGCTCCAGCCCCAATTTGACTCTTCTTAATATACCACATGGGCAAATTATTTAACTACTCTAAGCTTTAGTTGCTGCATCTACAGACTGGTAATCATAATGAAATGACACATATGTAGGCGAGTTGCAAATTCCAGAAAGGTACAACAGCCTGAGGACTGTGGACCATGGATGGATTTCAGGGATCAGCAAACTATCTGTTAGTGCAAGCAAAATGTGGGTTTGTGCCATCTGTATGTCTTTCCTGGAAGATGGTCCACAGTGTTCAATAGATGCTGAAGAAATTTGCAATCCCTGCAAAACTGTTATAGTAGACATTTTATGATATCTTTGCTCTGCTGATTTCTCAGTTCTAGACTAAATTGCAGACAAGTAGAACTGCTAAGCTCCTGGCTTCCAAGTTGGAGAGGTGTTAATGTGTACTTGGTGTGCAAATGGTCTCCAGTAAGCTAAGCTTAATAAGTAGTTATTAACTAACTAGCTAGATATTAATTAACTAATTAGGCATTAACTAGTTAAAGAATTAGCCACTAGAGGATATGTATCATTGTATTTGCATAATCATATCTTGCTGTGCTACTTTTATGAATATGTCAATATCTTTTAAAATTAATAAATAAATGTATAATCTATTGTTTATTAATAATAAATAAATATATATTCTAGGCTTACTTTCTCATTTCATCTGATCTTCTCAGTGCCTGTGTCTGTATTGGTTTTGCTTCTTCAAAGGGATAACTGTGAGGGTGAAGGTAAGTAAAGATAATAACTATTAAAATGTTCATGATTTCAGAAGAAAGTTTCAATATGAGGACAGGGATGACAGTAGAGTTACTGCTCGTTGAGAAGCCACCAGGTACTGTACTGTGCTGGACACTTATTACACAATGTATCTAATTCTCAAAACAAGGTTAAAGATAGATACTATTGTCTCCATCCTAGAGGTGGAGGAACCTGAGACTTAGGTTAAGTAATGAGTCTAAGCTCCCGAAGCTGGCAAAGATAACATGGAATTTTAAACAGTCTGTTTGAATCTAAAGCTTGTTAATTTTTCAAAAGTTAAAAAAGAACAAGATGCATTTATGACTCTCAATAAGCTATAACCCAGCCCTATAAAATGAATGCATTCTTGTTTTTCTATTGCACTCAAAGATTATTATACTCAATCTATTAACTTTAAAAACCTTCGGATGTACCTACAATCCAATTTAACCTTTTTCTTAAAGTTAATAGATGCCCACTGATAGCTTTTAGGCAAGGAGATGATATGATTAGATTTGTGCCTTTGGAAATTTGTTCTGCTATAGGTTGGAGTGTGTTAGAAGAAGATGTGTTTGGAGGCAAGAAGGCCAAGAGGGAGGTGGTTTTAACCCCAGCAGTAGGATTGGAGAGAAGTAAACGGGCTCTGAAGCTGTTCAGAAGGGAGCTGGGTAAATATGGATTGGAAATGAAAGGTTAGGATGGTAAAGAGTCAAGGCAGATGCCCAGATTTCAGCATGGACACTCATGCCCTTTGTGTTCCTACTATAGGCAGGAAGTTATCAGAAGAGGTTTGCAGGTGAAAATGATGAATGGATTTTGGACATATGGGGCTTCAGGTGTTTATGAAGATGTTACAGTGACCCCGCATCCTCAGTTTAGAAGCTGTGTGGATTTTTCTGGGCTATCCACTTAGTTTTGGAAGTGAGCACCATATGTGTGGCTAAATAAGGCCACGGAAGTAGATGGAATTGCTCAGGGCAGGGAGGTACAAAGTGAAGGGAGCTTTGGCTGGAGCTCTATGGAGCACTAACACCTAAGAGAGAAGGGGCAGCCAGAGCCAGGGCCTGTGTCATAGAAGACAGTGTCTTAGAACTGAAGGAGTGACTCCACGTGTTCACCAGAACAAATGAAAATATGTGTCTACACAAAGACCTGTACGTGAGTGTTTACAGCAATTTTGTGTTTGCTACAAACTGGAAACAACCAAAAATACCCATCAACTGGTGGACAGATGCAGTTGTGGTTCATCTACACAGTGGATTGCTCAGCAACGTAAAGTCACTACCCACTACACGCACGACACGGCCAAGTGGATGGATCTCAGAGACGTTTGCAAAATGAAAGAAGTCTGCCTGATGCCATGATATAAAGCGGGATGGAGGTGGGAGGAGAGAATTGACTGTCAAGGGCTTGGAGAAACTGATGGGGCGATGGTGAGGTAATATTTTGACAGTGGTTGTGATAGAACTATATACAATGTATCCAAACTCATAGACCTGTGCACCAAAAAAGGGGGAATTCTACTGTATGTAAATTAGACCCCAATAAAAAGATAAACCTGGCTTCTAGTAAAAACGAACAAACCAAAACAAGAAGCAGTGGTAAAAATGTAAAAAATTGCTCATAAATCTTGCAAGAAGAGGACTGAGATGTTCCCATGGTATGTGGCTTTGGGGTCTTTATAATGAGCAGTAGCAGTGTCATTGGGAAGGCAGGAACAAGAAAGCTAAGAGTTGAAGAGTATGGGACCGGTTGCTTTTTTTTTTTAAATTAAGAAATTTAGTTGTTGTACAATCAAAAATGCTTCCAACAAAATAATATAATATGTATATAATCTTAAAATTAGATTTATCCTCTAGAACCCACCTAATTTCCCACCCTTACCCCTCTGCCTGCCACTGATTGCTTTTTAATATCCATTTTCCTTTCTTTTGTGGGAATGGAGCCCCCAGTTTTTTTGCTGGGCTCCTGACTATTACGCACAGTGAAATCCACTTTGCCCAGTTTCTCTGGAAACTGAATATGACCATGTGACTGAATTCTACACAAAGAGATGTATTGAAAATGTCCTGAGGCAACCTTTGGGAGGCTTCCTTAAGAGGAAGCTAGCACACATCCTTTGTCCCTTAGTCTTCACTCCTTCTACCTTTGTTCTGACTGGAATGCAGCTATGATGACAGGCGCTACAGCAGCTGAATTGGACCATGAACTGAATTTAGGAAGGGAGACTACCTGTGACAGAGCAACATGTTGAAAGAGGCAGAACCGCTAAACTAGGTCAGGATTGCTGATCTCTGAACTTTTAAGAGGTAGAAAATCAAACCTCTGACTTGTTCAAGGCTCCTCATGACTCACACCTGGACTTAATCTACTACCTCTACCACCGGGAGGAAACAGAAAGCCCGTGAGCGTGGGCAACTCTGTCAAACGCTTGACAACTAAAGGGAAGAGAACACCAGGTAGGGGTAGCTGGAGAGGGACATGGGTGGAGGGAGGGCTTGATGACCTCCACATTCTCTGTGGAGTGGAGTTGGTGGAGCATCTCTAGCCCCAGACAGCTCTGTGACCCTTTATGGGAGGGGGGAGGGGGTTGACAGCGCTCACTTTCCAGAGGGAAAGGAGGCACAGGAAGGCCACTTAGAACATCTCCCAGTGGTCTCCTTCCTCTCTCGGTCATTTAACACTCTTTCCCCCTGGACAGCTGATGGCAGCCTGGCTGCCCAGCATACCCTTCCCTCTGTTGCTTGCAGGCCTCTCATTAAGTCAGCCCAGCAGGGTGGCCTTTCCTGACATCCCACCCAAGCAAGTCCACTCCCTTGTAGTCACCATTAGAGCATTTTTCAAAAACATCTTTTTAAGGATATAAGCCACTGATGGTGAAATTTACCCAAAACATACAATACAACGTTTTTGAGGATTTTAGGTTATTCACAGTTACGTGAGCATCACAAATTAACTTCAGAACATGCATCGCAACATTTTATTACTTAATTTTTCAACCAATATTTTCAGCCTTATTTTTTTCTCTTTGTGTGTTGTCTTTCTGCTTTTGCCCGTGGGCTCCACTTGGGCGGGGACTGTGATGGTTCTGGTTGTGCTTAGTGCAGATGCCAACTCAGAGGGATCAGGCAGTAAAATGCAAGGAAAGCTTGAAGTTTGTCCCAGCTGGTCTTCGTCCCCGCCTGCACGGGGGCACCTGGATGTGTTCCCGCTCTAGAAACTTAGTACAGGATCCCAGAGTGGCTGTAGGCAGGGAATATTTGTCCCAGGGGAGCTTATTACTATGGGGTGGGGCTGCGGTAATTTGGGAAATCACATTCAATACAGCTATTGTTTTTAAGAAGCAGTCTAGGGAAAGTGAAGCCAGACAATTATCTTCCTGGCACGCGGGAATACGCAGAATATGAAGTGACATGGAGAAGGGCGTGGGGTCACCAAAGTGGCGAAGCACCGCATTAACTTGCCGCAACGCAGCTGGACTTTTCCTTGGGACACTCAGACAGCTGCCCGCGGAGCAGGCACAGCGGCGTTTCCAGGCCGGTGCCCGGCCCACTGGGGGCCGTCCTTGCTAGTTGCAGAGGCCAGAAGCCTCTTGGCAACTTCCAAGCGGCGAGAGCTGCAACGTTGCCAATGACTCAGTCCTTTCCCTACGCCCACTGGGCTGTGCCACCCGCGCAGCCGCCCCTCTCCCCCTCCCACCCGGCTCGGTGCAGCGCCGCCTGTCCCAGGGGAACGGCGGGCGCACCTGGTGCGGGGGGCGCCTGGGCACCGCGCGCTGGTGACCACACCGCCTGGCGCGCAGCTGCCTGGCGCGCTCCCTCCCGAAACCTCAAGTGCAGTGGCTTGTCTAGCGCCCGGCGAACAACATTATCCAATTGCTTCCCGTTTTATTCGCAGGCTGGGAGCTGAGGAAGCCTGAGCGTTCACTTTCAACCCTCCCGGGGAGGAGGGTGCGGGTGGGGAGGGCGGACGACTCCGGCTCCACCTCGCTCGGCTCGGGCACAGGCGAGCAGCGCCGAGAGCCCCGCAGCAGCGCGCCCGGCCTCCCGGAGCCCCGCGATGGAGTGAGTATCCCCGCGCCGCGCGCAGCTCGCTGCCTGCTCTCGGCTCGTTGCCATGGTGACCGAGGCGGCAGGCCCATCCCGCTCGGTGCCCGTCCAGGTTGGGTGTTTAATTTCAGCCCAGTGTGTACCCCTGGTGTTTCTATAGCAGCCGCCTTGGCGGCCGGAGGCAAGGGGTAGGAACCCGGGGATGCGGGGTTTTGTGCGGCTGCCCCTTGGCCGGCAGGGCCTCCCCGATGATGCCGCTAAGGAGCGAGGCACGCTCCAGGCTTCCCCGTGCCTGCCGCAAGCTTCCCCGGGAGTTGGCCGCAATAGCCATCACTTCCGATTCCTACCCATGTCAGCATTATTGGACTGCAGTTAAAAAAAAAAAAGGTAGCGGGGGAGGGGGTCGGGCAGTCACTGCGGATCGGAAGCAAATGTGGTTCGGTGAGAAGCGCGTAATGGAAGGATGATGAGTTAGTGGGTAATATGAGCCAGGGCTGAAATGTCCTGGCTACTAGCAACCATAGGAGAACCCGAAAGAATTGATTTGCTTCTGGGGTAATAGAGAAATGAAACAAGAAACGTACTCCCGGCAGCCAGAGGTTCAATTACAAGGCTTGGCACCGTGCACACGGCATGGGAGGGGTGGGGAAGAGATGGCATGAAGACAAGAGAGGCGTTAACCAGAAGAAGACACAATGAAGGGCTGTGGGTCTGGACTAGGGTTCCTCTCTTCTCAGTCTTTGCAGCCCTGCATTGCATTTTGGTCACTCCCCCAGGTTGCCGCTGCAGCAGGGTCACTCCAACAGACGCCAGTCGCCAATCGCTCCAAGCAAGGGTCTTTTTATTTATTTATTTATTTTTTTGGAGCCAGCTATCAGATCCCTGCTCACTTGGTCAGTTTCTTCTCTCCTGTTCTCTTCCCATGATACTCCCCAACAGTGGAGCCACATGAAATAATATTTGAGATAATGTCATGTTTTCCAGTTTCTGTACCTTCATGCTAAACCCAATACACCCTAGATGCAGCTTTTAGCCTCTGCATAGCTGATTGTGTTGATGCAATTCAATCCTCACCAACAAGCACGCTGAAGCCCAAGTGAGAGATGGTGTGGCATTAAGGAGTGCCATGTTGTGGATCTCATGTCCTCCCTGCTACTAGCGCTATTGATTTCCTACACCCAATTTTTATATCTCTGAGCCTCAGTTTCCCTATTTGTACAATAGAGACAAATATATTTCTTACTCACTATTAAGTGTCATTGAGAGGATCTGATAATTTTTGTAATTTGTAAATGATAAGCTATGTGAAAATCTAGAGAGCTAATGT
>PVKS010038901.1:0-17619 GCA_004027875.1 Aplodontia rufa | reverse complement strand
AAACTGTGGTACATTTATACCATGGAATTTTACACAGCAATTAGAAACAATGACATTGCTGCCTTTGAAGGTAAATGGATGGCTATGGATGAAATTATGCTGACTGAAATCAGCATAACCCAGAGAACCAAGGGTCAAATGTCTTCACTCATCTGTGGAGGCTGGAACTAGACCCTGGCCATTGAGAAAACAGGTCTATTATCACGTGTTAAACCCAGATAAGTTGTAATGTTATACAACCTAATACACTTTTAGAAATGTTTTGGGAAAGGCAGGAGAGGGATAAGGGTGGGTAATTGGGGGGCATTCTTGGGGGTAAATCTAATCTTCAGAATCTATATTCATATGATATTATTTAATTAAAAACTTATATGATTGTTCAACAAATAAATTTCTCATTAAAAAAATTAAAAAGAAAGAAAAGCCTAGAACCTGATGGATTCTCAGCAGAATTCTACCTGACCTTTACTAAGGAAATAACACCAAGCCTCTACAAGCTTTTCCATGAAATTGAAAGGGTTGGAACCCTTCCAAATACTTTTTACGGAGCAAATATAACCCTGACACCAAAATCCAACAAAGACACATCATGAAAACTACAGACCAATTTCCCTGATGAACATAGACACAAAAATCCTTAATAAAATTCTAGCTATTTATATCCAAGAATATATCAAAAAGATAATACATCATCCCAGGAGTGCAGGACTGGTTCAACATACACAAATTAATAAATGCAATTCACCACTTAAACAGAATTAAAAATAAAAATCATATAATCATCTCAATTGATGCAGAAAAGCCCTTTTGATGAAATTCAGCACCCATTTATACTCTAAACTCTGGAAAAGATAGGGATTAACGGAAGATACTTTAATTTTATAAGAGCTGTTTATGACAAACCTATAGCCAAGATTATGCTTAATGGAGAAAAACTGAAAGCATTCCCACTGAATTCACAAACAAGACCAAGATGTCCATCCATGTTCACCACACTTGTTCAATACAGTCCTTGAAATCGTACCCAGAGCTATCAGACAAGAGAAGGAAATCAAGGGAATTCATATAGGAAAAGAGGAAGTCAAGATGTCTCTGTTTGCTGCTGACATGATACTATACATAGAAGCCAATAAGCTGAACCAGAAGAATTCTAGAGCTTATAAACAATTTCAACAAAGTGGATGGTTATAATATCAATGCTCATAAATCATTAACTTTCCTATATTCCAGCAACAATTTCACTAAAGAAGAAATCAAGAATTCTGTCCCATTCACAATTACCTCAAAGAAAAAAAAATAAAATACTTGGGCATCAATCTAACAAAGGAGATAAAGAACCACAATGAAAACTATCTAACATTAAAAAAGGAAATTGCAGAAGACCTGAGTAGATGGAAAAACTTTCCATGTTCTTGGTTATGCAGAATCAATATAATCAAAATGGCCATTCTACTAAAAGCCCTGTATGTAGATTCAATGCAATCCCCATCAAGATACCAATGTCATTCTTCATGAATATAGAAAAAGCAATTCTTAAGTTCATATGGAATAAGAAAAGGCCCAGAATAGCCAAACTATTACTAAGCAAGAAAGAGGAAGCAGGAGGTGTCACAATTCCTGACCTGAAATTATACTATGGGACTATAGTAATAAAAACAGCATGGTGTTGGTATGAAAAGAGAAATGAAGACCAATGGAACATAATAGAAAATACCAAGACAAACCCTCAAGTCTTTAACCATTTGATATTTGATAAAGGGGGCAAAAGAATAGTGTGGAAGAAGGACAGTCTGTTCAACAAATGGTGCTGGATAAACTGGACAGCCATATGCAGACAACTGAAATTGGATCCTTACCTCTCACCCTGCACAAAAATCACATCAAAATGGTTCAAAGTTCTGGAAATTAAACCAGCAACTTTAAAATTGCTTGAAGAAAAAATAGGATCAACACTCCATGACATAAATGTCAGCACTGCCTTCCTTATCAAGACTCCATAGCACAGGCATTAAAGCCACGAATAAATGAGTGGGTTGCATTGAACCAAAAAGCTTCTGCACAGCTAAAAAATTAATCAGGAGTGTCAAGAAAGAACCTACAGAATGGGAGAAAATGTTTGCCTGCCACACCTCAGACAAAGGGCTAATAACCAGAATATATAAAGAACTCAAACAACTAAACACCAAAACACAAAAAATCTACTCAATAAATGGACTAGGGAGCTAAATAGAAATTTCTCAGCAGAGGAAGTCCAAAAAGCCAACAAATATATGAGAAAATGCTCTACATCACTAGCAATCAGAGAAATGAAAATCAAAACTTCACTGAGATCCCACCTCACTCCTATCAGAGTGACAAAAATGAAGAATACAAATAATGATAGGTGCTGGAGGGGTTGTGGGAAGAGAGGAACACTGTCACATTGTTGGTGGGACTGCAAGCTTGTATAGCAACTCTGGAAAATAGTGTGGAGACTCCTCAAAAAACTAAGCCTGGAACCACCTTATGGCCCAGCTATCCCACTCCTGGATATTTTCCCAAAAGTGCTATAATCAGCTTATTACAGAGATACAGCTTCATCAATGTTTTAAGCAGCTCAATTTACTATACTTAGACTATGGAACCAACTCAGATGCCCCTCACTGGATGAGTGGATTCAAAAACTGTGGTACATATATACAATGGAATTCTACTCCACTATTAGAGAGAATGATATCATGGCATTTGCAGCCAAATGGATGGAGATGGAAAAAATTATGCTGAGTGTAGCATCCCAAACTCAGAAACTCAAGGGCCAAATGTTATCTCTCATATGTGGAAGCTAGAACACAGTTGGAAACAGACTGAAAGTTGGCTAAGCTAATAATAATCTCAACATGTGTGAATTTTTACACGAGCAGGGGGAACCTTGCCTATGATGCTGGGGGATGAAGGGAGAAGGGGCAGAGTGGGATTAGGGGGCATATCAAGGCAGTTGTAGGGAGGGAGTAGGGGGCTTATCAACCCAGCTGGGAACCTTCAACTTCTATGAGAAGCCTAACTAACATGGGGGTAAAGTAGGGGAAATGTGGGATTAGGGAGAACTCAAATGGGGGCGATCATATATTGGCATCAGCCTTGGCTTGCTCTGTCAATATCCATGTGTTTGTGAATATGTGTCAATTATTCCCCCGAATTTGTAAGACTATGTTGCACAAATTTAAAAAACTAGAAAAAATGTGATTATAACAGATTATTTTAGAACAATTTAAATTTGATTGCACCTAAGAACTCTACACTTGTACTTCCCCAACATCTTATGCTTTTGATATCACAGTTCACATCTTTTTATATATTCCTTAACAAATCATTGTGCCTATTTGATAGTTTTTTCTATTAACATTCATACATAAAAATATGGCTTACATGACATCATTACAGTATTAGAGCTTTTAAATTTTCATGTTTGTACCAATGATATTCATATTTTTGCATGTTCTCATATCACTAGTTAGCATTCCTTTCTTTCATCTTGAAGAACTATTTAGCATTTCTTATAATCCAGGTCTGGTGGTGATACCCTCTCCTGGCTACTGTTTGGCAAAGTCATAATCTCTTTTTCATTTCTGAAGGAAAACTTTCCCAGATACATTGTTCTTGTTAGCATTTTGTTTAATCTAAACACGTAGAATATATCATTCTCACTCTACTACCTTGCAAAACTTTTGAGAAAACTGTTAACCTCATTGGACTTCCTTTATATAGGTTAGCCATCTGAAATAAAAAATGCTACCATTTCCGGAGCTTTTTGAGTGCCAACATGACATTCATAGTTTCAGATTTATGAATTTTTGGGTTAGGGATGTGCAGATGGTAAATCTATGCTAATATCAGAAAATATGAAATCAAACACTTCTGTTCCCAAACATCTTTGATAAAGGATACTCAATCTGTATGTGATTTGCTTTTTTCTTGCTCCTTCTGGAATCCTCTGGGATTTTTATTATAAATATGCTTTGTTATAGTCTTATTTGGATTTAATATGACTAGAAACCTTTGATTTCTTTGTACCTGAATATTTCTATCTTTCCTCAGATTTGCTGTTTTATTCTATTGCATATTTTTTCTACCACTGTGTATCTCTCTTCCTTCTTGAACTCCTACAATGAAAATTTGATCTTTGCTCTTTCAATGTTGTCCCACAAATCTCACAAGTTTTATTCCTTTTCATTCTCTTTCCTCCTGTGACTATACATTTTCAACAACCTGTCTTTGAATTTACAGATTCCTTCTTCTGTTTGATGAATTCTGCAATTCATCCTCTTAGATTTTCCATTCATTGCATTTTTTCCATTGCATTCACATCCATTTCAACTCCAGAATCTTTGATATAAGTCTATCAAATTTCTTATTAGTTAATTTTCTGGTTTCATTGAATTATCTATGTTTTATTGAAATTTGCTGGGTTTCCTTAAAACATTATTTTGAATTTTTTGTCAGGAAGTCCATACATTTCTTTGGGATCAACTATGGTGGTGTTGTGTTTCTTTGTTGTTTTGTGTCCATGGTTTTTCATGTTGTTTATGTTGGTGTCTCCATGGGTGGAATAGTCATTTCATGCAGACTTCACATAGTAGTTTTGCTGTGGAAAGACCTTCCATGTTGGGGGTTGCAAGGGTGCTTTCTGTGTAGGTACAAACTTTTCTGGCACCAGTAATGGTGCCACCTGGTAGTCTTAATGCAGATGAGGTTGGTGCATGGCTGTCAGAAATGGAGGCAAGGGTTTTCAAGGTCTTTTATGATGGTTGCTGAGGTCCTACTGACTTTTTCTCTTCTACTGGCAAAGTTGTGGCTGAGAAAACCCCCCTTGGCACTAGGTATGGCTTGCATGCCATCTTGTAGAGTTAACAATGTCTAATGAGCAGTGAATGCATATGGACTAGCCCAAATGCATATGGCTGAGGCCCAAAGCAAAGGAACATTTAGAGGACTGAAGTTCTGCCTGTGATATTCATCCACATTGTCACATGTTTTTGAGGTAGGGGTGCTTGTGAAGAGATGGGGAGGAAAGATTGGATACACAGGCATGTGCATCATTAAAGTGGCTCTGGAGTCTGGATGGGGCTGAACTGGTATCAGGAGCGCCATGTGTGAGGGCTTGACTTTGGGGCCTGGAGATGAACTAGCTTGCTATGCTGAGACATGGACAGGTCCACTGTGGCCACAGAGTCCAGAACTGGAGTGTGGGTTCCTCTAGAGCACCTGCAACTATTTTCTGTCTCAAGAACAGCTGCTGCTTGATATTGGAGTAAGTTGGAGGGGTATGAAGATATGCATCTCTCTGGAGCTCTTCATCAGGAATAGCTATTCGTTACCTTAGTGGCAAGAGATGCCACTGTTTTCCACAGAGCAGGTTCTTGGGGACCAAAATGGTTCCCACCAAGTTTGCTGGTTATCCACGTCTCTGCCTTTCTTCTTTGCACCTGACGTCTCTCCAGCGACTCAGGTATACCATTCTCAATGATAATACCCTCCTTTTGGATACTCTGGTATTTTGCCCCATTGTGTCACTGCAGATTCCTTAATGGGCCCTTGAGCCCAATCTAGCTTCTTTAGTTTGTGACTGGCTTTCTACATTTACTCCTCTGTGGGAGGATGAAGGCTGACAACACCTACTGCACCATCTTGGTTATGTCACTGGATATTTCAATAGCTCATCTCTGGAATTTCCATTTAGCTTATTACATGATATGCTAGCAGCTTGCTCTACATCTCCCCTTTAATATGCTTTTGTGAAAAAGAAAGAAGAGCATTTGGGATAAATCCAGTTGCCCAGTCATTTCTGAACACATGAGATTCTTAAAAGGCAGGAATGTGAAACCAAAAGAATTATAATTCTAAGCCCTGGATTCACACTAGAATACTACCAGAGATATGTTACCCTAGGCAAGAAAATGAACTAGATGGAACATTTCTAGGAGATCTTTATAACCCTGAAAGCTTTGGATTCTGTTGTCTGGTGTAGTATACTCACCAACCACTCTTCATGTTTCTTATCGATAATTTATTAATATTTTATTAATAATTTAAGAAATTTTTCTTAAAATATAATAAAGATTTGGCCATGCCTATGAAACATACTCCTGGACAAAACATTGATAGGCAAGATGTTTATTCACTTTTAATATGATTTCAGTGCAACATGTCTTTACAGTAAATATGGTAAACTCACAGCTGATCAAAACAAACTTTTTACAATGTGTAATCCATGTAGAGATGTAATTCAATATGATACATGTCATAAGTCTCCCAAATATCATTTCTGTCTTTCTATTTTTTTATTGGAATACACAAGTCAGAATTACCAGGAAACCAAAAGTAAATCCTATTAATTTATCTGTTAACCTTGTATATGCTTTTCTAGTTTCTTAGGTATTTAAGAATTTTTTAGGTGTTAGCATTCTGGACTGACTTGTGGGCTGTGGAAACAAAAGAAAATTGTTATATGACCAAATGAAATTGGACTGGGTTCTACATGTAAGGGATGAAATTAATTGATAGAAGAATCATTTACATCATTTGGATATAAAAGATTCTTAAATATTAACCCATGTCCTGTTAGAATTCATATATTTCCCTCACTTTTCTTACCTATGTTATCAGGGTAATTGCTAGATTTATTAACAATATTTAACTTCTACACAACTAAACATTTTGTGGTATTCAATTACAAAGGTAAATATCAAAAACATCTAAGACAATAACAAATTATGCATTACAGTGTATTCTTATATCTTCTCACAAAGTCCATATTTTTAGAAAAATATATTATTGCATATGAAACCACAGGCATTCAGATCAGCACATTCTTACTCAAAACAGTATATACAGTCCTATTAGAGTCAGAGCATGCAACAGAACCATTCGGGGTTTTGGGTTGAAGGGCCCAGACATACAACAATATACATACACTCCTATATCACATCTCTTGGCAGAGGCTAGCTTGCTTTCTTAGCCACGCCAGTCCAGGGGAACACAGGTTATACAGGTGAAGATGTCTGTCCTAGGCTGCTTCTTCAGCAGAGCAGTCAATGCCTGCATAGGTAAACTTCTCATAAAGCGTGGTGTTCACGTAGGTCTGGAAGGTAAAGAACCATTCATAGACACAGGTTGCCTTGGTTCTGCCTCTACAGGGCTGTTACAATACCCTGGTTATCTTTGCTTGTATAAACTCAAATACTAGGTCCCTGGAGACATGTTTCTGTCCTCAATCCCTCTGTTCTATTTGACTTTTATCCTGAAAGTAAGATGTTCTATTCTTCCTGTCCTTAGTCTTGAGATTCTCTTCCTCATGGTCTCTTGCTGCCCACACCACCCCTGCCCCCACCAAAATGGTCAGGTTCTCTAGGGCTCCTCGTTCTGTGCACATCTCTGCTTTCATTACCTCTTGGGCTTTGGTGACTTTCAAAATCTGTTTCCGTAATCTAGATTTACTGGTCTACTGAACTCCAGATTGGTACAGCTAACTACCTTTTAGAAATCTTTACAGGATTCCTGACCCTCCCCATAGTAACCTGTAGGACAGACTCAGTTTTCTACTTTCTGTGTGTCCTTTGGCAAGTCCGTTTTACCTGAGTCTGTTTCTTCACCTATAAAATTAAAGGGTCAGCATATATGACTAAAATTCCTTCTAGCCCTAATAGACTAATTCTGTGTGTATGACTTTATCTTGTACAAAAATCTTACTTCCCTCTAATTATAGCTTTCTTAGCATTTGGGGGGCTCATACTTTATGTCCCTGTAATACCTAAGTCCTTGTTAAAATTGTATCAGTTACTTTTTATTAGCCATTCTGGGGGTGCATCATGAATTCCAGTTAAAGAGTTCCTGCTTCGAAACAACCACTCACCTTTCGTTCTTCTAACATTCTGTTTAGGGAAACCAATATCTGGGCAAATGATGGCCTCTCATAGGGCTTCTCTCGCCAGCATTGTCTCATTAGATCATACCTTTGAGAACAAGAAGTTTACAAGTTAATTCCGATTATGCTTCATTCCTGGTGTGTCTTAGTGTGGGAAAGGAAAAAAAAAAGAATTAACCATTAATGTGTGGTCATGAAACAGCCAGCAGAAGAGGAAAGCACGGCCCCTGGGAAGCTTCCACTAGGCCTCTCTCCCCGTTTTCTCCACCCTGGTTGCATTCCTGCAGGATCTTAGTCTCAGTTATTCTGATCATTCAGAATAAACTTGTATTTGTGGCGCAGCATTTCTCTTAGAATACTGCATCGATCAGAATGCTAGTGTCTTTTGTAAAGTGCCACCCTTGCATGTCTTAGAGGCAATATTCTTAGAAGCCCTGTTGTTAAAAAGGCTCCAGGGTCAAAATGGTGAGCAGCCCTGCTGTTGCACCATCAGGCCAATGGCTGGATAGTATTCAAAAATGGTACTATAATGCTGCTGGATTCAATAAGGTGGACTTTAATTTGAGATATGACATGAGGATGAAGATGTCAAGCCATAAGAAGGCTTCCTGAGAACCTTTATAATGACAGGGTGTTCCTCATTAACAGAACAATGGACCTGACCATGAGGCATCAGATCTTGCCTACAAAGCAGTGGACAAAATAGGAGGATGAATTCTACCTTGAACTGTATCTCAAAGAGGTTATTCATGAAAGAAGGGAAAGAAGAATGAGAAAAAAACTGTAATCATGTGATTGAAATCTGTGTAAGCAGCTGTCCTCACAGTACTTTTATAAGATTGGTTAAACCTGAAACATACAATTTAAAAATAATTTGGTCTGCATATAATAAATGTCTATCATAATAATTTTAAAAAGGCCTGTTTAATTAGACCTGACTAAATGTTGGGTGGTCACCTCAGAACTAGGAAATGGTTCACAGATGCCAAATTTACTGGCACCTTGATCTTGGATTTCCCAGCCTTCAGAACTGTAAGAAATACATTTCTGTTTATAAACCATGAAGTTCATGGTATTTTGCTATAGCAGCAAACTGACCCCAGGTATACATGCAGCTTTCTTAGCTTATCTGACCACAGAACTCCTTTCCCCTTATATCACTGATTTCTTGTAAGACATGGGTAGATGTGCTTTCTCAAAAGTAGTCAGAATTAATTGAGTTATGCAGATCTCTGGGGCTTTTCCTAGACCTACAGATGCAGGATGTCTGAGAGCTGGCCCAAGTCTCCACCTACTGAACAAATGCCTCAGGGAGCCTTACGTACACAGAAGGCTATTGACCATCAGTCTGACACAGATTTGAGTATGATTGCACTGTAACTCATTTCTTAATGGAAGTTATTGTCCAATGGAAGGACTCTCAGAAGGCAAAATCTGAGGGACTTTGTCCATCCAGGTTTATGCCATTATTAACAATTCTCATTCTCACAGGTTGCACAGTCTAGACAATAAATTAGTGGCTCAACCGAACGCCTGGCCCTCTTCAGATCATGCCAGTCACCTTCTGCTATGGCTAGATCTGGAATGAAAGTATCACCAAAACTGATCCTTTTTCCTCTCAAAATGATCCTTACTCCTGAAAAATAATCTCAGCAGATGCCAGATTCTATGAACAAACACCCATCCTCCTTCTTGGAGAGGCTCTGAAATCTCCATCTCCGACGTTAATCATGTATTTATTCATGAACAATTCCACATCTGTTCTGCATTTGTTTTCCTCCTCATTTCAACCTTGCCAAGAGTTGTTCCTCCTAGATTTCTATGCCTGGAAACTACCCCCTCTCCATTATGTAAAGCCCCTTTTCTTCAGCTCTCTAGCCGCCCTTTCTTCAGCTGTGAGGGGTATGGTGGGTTTGTTGATGGGTCTGTGTGTTATCAGGTGACTTGTTCATTGGAGTCCACCTGTCTGAGATGTTGAGGAAGCTTGAGATAGAGCGGCCCTCAGAGCAAGGCCTGACTTACACCTCGTCATCACAGTTCAGGGGCTTCTCCAGCCTGTAGCCCTGGGGCAGCTTCTCATAGAGTTCCGCACACGTCATTCCGCAGTAGGGGGTGCCACCTGGAAGACAAAGTGGTGCCACTCAGAGTCTCTTGGGCATGGAAGGCAGTGCATCCTGCCCCAAAGCCCGGAGGTGAGGAGGGAGACAGGTAGGTGAGCAACCCCTGTGCCTCCCTTCATGCACCTGCTCTACACTGGGTGGGACTTGCAAGGCAGACTGCAGTGAAGGGCAAGCATTCCTTCAGGGGAAGGCCCATCGCAAGCACCATTGCCGACAGTGCTATTTCTCTTCCCCAAGTCCATTTTCACACAGCACATCTATTGTACCCATAAGACTTCTCTTTTTTCTAACTTGAAAAGTTGGTAGTTATGTTATGCAGTTCCGATTTTATCAATGATGGCCATTTTGCAGTTTTAATTATAAAAGCAATATATATTTATTGTAGAAAAATTGAAGTACAAAAATTACAGGAAAAATCACAAAAGTTCTTATTATTTTTTGGTGTAATGCGTTAGGTTTCTTGAACATGTATGTATAAACTGATTACAGTATTGTGAAAATGTTTGGTTTTTGGCATGTACATTTTCACATGCAGTTAAGTGGCCTTCAAAATGCTACTTTTGATGTCTGCATGATATTTCATATAAAGTTGTAAAAGTAAGCTTGTTGCACACATTTATGATACCTCTGCACAAGTAGAAATCCATAATAAAGTTCATGGCCACCAGGTCATTAGTATTAGATATGTTAGGTATATGACTTTCAAAAAGAGGAGCATGGGAGTAACTGTACTGATGGGGAAACCTTCAAGTTTATATTTCCCAGTCACATCTGACAGCACCACACACAGTGGCCTGTGCAGTTCTTAGGAGGCAGTGCTAGAGGGTCTCCTCCCTTGGCCCAGTCTTGCCTGCTAGGGAAATGTACTCACCTAAGCTGACGATCTCCCATAGCAACACACCATAGGACCATCTGCAAGAAGGACAAATGCAAAACCCTTAATGAGCAACCTGGTGGACTCCTCCACCTCCTGTCCCCCAAAGTCAGGGTGATTGACCCTTTCTCAGAAAAGGAAATGTAAAATTCTGCTTCCTAGGACAGGGCCCTGGACACAGTATAGGCTCTTCCCCTCTTTTAGGCCAAAGGAAGGGTTATAACAGGGACATAGGCTCACTTCACCAAAGCCCTTAACTCATGCTAAGTAGGGATGGCAAAATGGTACTGTGGAAAACAAGTGAAAACCTACGCCAGACAGGCCTGATTTAAACCCCATCTCTGCCACTAACACTCATGTGACCTGGGCCAAACTACTGAATGTTTGGGGGCCTCTCAGTATATTCCTGTGAAAGTTAGGACACCAATCGCTGCCTCAGAGTTATGCAGAGATAAAATATGAAAAGGATCTTGCATGTGAGGACATGGTAGTTGCCAGTCCCCACCCTAGGCATAAGCAAAACCCCTGGAACTAGTCACCATAACCCTTTGGATCTCAGCTTTTCCTTTTGAAAATGGGGTACAAGGTAAGATATTGAAGTTTCAGTCCCAATCCTTCCAGCCTCTGCCAACCTACAACTTGTCACTGCAGGCAGAGATGGCCCTACTGTCTGACCTGACTGTCATCCCCGGCACCCATGCCCACCAGCAGCTATTGTAGGCTGTGTCCTCAGACTTAGGTCCAGGAAGTAGAGACATGGAAGACCCCTGTTCCCTTTCTTCCCCCAGAAATCAAAGGTCACAACTTGAAGGAGCAAAGAAAACCCAAAACTTGCCATCAGTGATTTTATACCCTGGTAAGTGCTCAGTGGCTTCATTTATTCTATGAGTTTATTTCCTCCACTGAAGTATAAAATATTCCTGCTTCTCTTTAAAACCTCTGTCAGATGTGTATGTTTTTCTTGGGGGAAAATCCCTTAGCAATAAGGGGCTTACTCACACATCACTGTTGGTTGTGTACACGCTGTAATTTAGGGACTCAATCGCCATCCAGCGCACTGGGAGCCTTCCCTGGGGAGAAGAAAGGGAGAGGCCACTCAGACAAAGATCCTTCAGAGGCTCTGTACCTGGGCTGTGGCTTACTCAAGGCCCACAGGGAACCCTGGGTGGCACTCAGCAGACCTAAGGCAAGGCAGAATTGAGAACCTTTGCTCTGTGAATTTCCCAGCCACAAGCATGTTTTCAAATTTAAAAATGTGCAAATAGCATCTTCTTACCTCATGGGGTCCCAGTAACAGCTGCATATGAATTTGTGGATGTGTGTATTTACATACATTTGATGGCTATTTGGTCATTCATATTTAACTTGTGGTTCTCAGTGGCACACAGCAACTTAAGAGGCAACAGGCTTAGAAACCGAGAATTAGAATGTGGGAAAAGGTAAAGGGAACATTCGGGTGAGAAAAGGAGAGGAAACCACTGTGCCTGGACGCCATGTAACGGGTGGATTTTCCAGAAGACACACCTGAGCCCCGTTGTGTAAGATGTATATGCAGCATCAGATGTGTAGAAAGAAAAGAGCATTTCAAGTCACAGGGAACAGTGTTCGAAAGTATCAGAGGTTCAAATAACTTCTGGGCAGCATAATTTACCTTGGGTTTGGAAATGAGACAAAGATACCCTTTGAGTGTCTGGCCTTAACTCCAGGTTGTTCTTAGTTTTCTGTCTTATTGAATCCCCTCTAGGCAAAATGAGATGTGAACAAGACATTGTGAAGCTTGGTTTCAGAATTTTGTTTTGGTGTTTCCTCAAATTCTGTATGACGTGAGACTCCCTTCCCATCTATCCACCCAGGAATCATATGGTTTGTCACTGAGAGATCATCTCTCCCTTCCAGAGATTTGTCCAAACTTTTATCAGTGGCAAATCAGCTCCATTAGCCCTTGGCAGGGCAAAACCAGGAGCACTTGAGGATGGCAGATATTCTCTCAGGCCACCGTCCATGACCACCCCACCATGGATCCAAGGATGATTCCTAAATGAGCCGTACTCTTCCAGTTCTCTGGAGTTGCCATATTCTGAAGCATAAATTTATGATTATGAATCCAAAATGGTAATTTGTACTTTTAGGTTTAAACATAAAAGCATCCTTTTCTACATCTACACCTTTTCTGCTCTTGCACTCACACCCTCATTCATTCCACATCTACCCCTGTTGCTCCAGCGCTTCCCCTTCATGGCTAAGGGTGGAAGGTGAAGCCCAGAGTAACTGTGTCTCAGTGCTCACTCACTTCCAGCCTGCTGACTTTTGACCTCATACCTCCCAGTTACCAAGTTCCATGTGCACTCTTCCATTTTTTCCTTATTTGACTTCATTTGGATCTGTCTACTTCTATCTGACCCTATAATTACACTTTGGTTCAGGCCACCATTGTCCACTGCCTGGTGATGGCCACTTCTCACTGACCTATGTGCCTAACCCACCTCACTCTAACAGGCCAGGCTCCACAATGAACTTCTAAACAGCAAATATAACAGTGTGGTTCTTTTTCTTAAAATCCCATAATGTCCCAAGATCCCAAGTGCTTAGCTAGAATTAAAGAAGCCTCCAGTTCATCAGATTCATTTTCACATTCAGTATCTATTCAGTATTACTGTGAAACTCGGGTATTGACCTCCTCCAGAAAGCCCTCTCTGACTGCCCTCAAGCTTGCTTCCCTGTGTCCTCATGGCCTGTGTGATTTCCTCACACTCAGCATTTATCAACTGTTAAAATTGCTAGTTCAGTATCTATATGTGATTTCTTTGAAAGTGAGTCTGTCTTTGATGTATATTATACCCAAGCCTAGCATAAGGATGAAATATTGTAATAAATACTAAATAAATCAGTGATGAGGGAATGGCTACATTAATGATGTTAAAATTCCAAATCACTTAGTATAGAAATTAGGGGCAACACTTCTAATAGTACAATCACAGTCACCTATGAGGACTTAACAAAAGCCCAAACTACTGCAGGAACCCCCACATCGGACCATTGCCATCAGAAATATCTAGATGGTAGGACGCAATATCTCTGTTTTTTAAAGTTCCCCTGATGATTCTGAGTTGGAACCCTGATTTAAAAATCGGAACAAAGAAGTTGGTCACTCTGCCCTCTAGTGGCGCCTTACTGCACTGCATCCTTCTTGCAGGGAGCTTAACACCTCTCCAATCTTTTTTCCTTTCTGTCTCCTTTCCTCACCCTTCCTTTTTCTCCCCAGTCCCATGCTGCCACCGAACACATTACCCTTCCCTCATGATATAGTGTTGGGCCCTGACCATTGCTCTGCTCTCTCAGCCTCTCTCCTAAGCTCTCCAAAAATATCCTCACCACCCCCTCTTTTTTTTTTTTAAGAGAGAGGGACAGTGAGATAAAGAGAGAAAGAATCAATTTTATTTAGTTTTTCATGTGATTTTCATTGCTCGGACACTTTGTTGTGTATGTGGTGCTGGCTGGGGTTTGAACCCGCGTACTCGTGCATGCTAGGCAAGCACTGTCACCGCTGAGCCACCGTTCCAGTCCCAATCCTTGCCCTTTTTGAAATGCCAACCAAATAACTGTTAGCCTTGGGAATCTGAGGAGGAAACCCAAATAAAACATGTAGATCACAGAGCAACCAATCACTTGACTTGTGTAAATCCCTCCACCCCTGGTCTGGGATGCCACAACCCACAAATGCCAGAGTGAAGTGACTAGGGACTGTATGAAGGAGACAAAATTGGGAGAGCTGGGCTAGGTGGGTGAACAATGAGCCCTGCTTCGTTAAAGAGAATCACCTGAATTGAGTGGTCAGAGTTTGCAAAGCCCAGGGAAGTAAGGACAGCATGGAAGCCAGCCCTCAGGGGGGCTCCTATGGCTTCTGAGAGTGCTACTAAGATTCCAGGACTATGGTCAGGGGTAGCAGGGCCCCATTTCAAGACTTTAATGGGAGGGGGGAAGGAATGGAAAGATCCAAAGTGGTTATGTTTATTAGTTTTCAACTATGTGAAGCACGTATGTTGTAGAAAAATAAACCAAAAATAAAAATGCGCCAAGGTAGTGAATTATGGGTGCTTACCTTTAAAAAAAAAGGCTCTTGAATACCATTTTTAGTTTATCTTGTTAGTAATTTAAGTACACTAAGATAAAGGAAATCTAAGCCCAAGGAGGATCTCAACCCTTAACTAAAAGGCAATTTGGAGCCTATGAAGCAAGGAGACCTGCTATGTCTTTTGACAACAGGAGCAGTACCAAGAAAACTGACTCCAAGTAATGTGCCTCAGACCTATAAAAGGGACAGCCATTAAAAAATAAAATGACTGAGATTAGCTCAGTAATAGTGCACCCCTGGGTTCAATCCCCAGTAGCCCCCCCCACACACACACAAGGTGATTAATTTCTCTACAGGGCCTCCTCAAGATTTAGAAAATCATTAATGTATTTCCTTGACTTGGGGGAATTATGTTACATTTTTGTTTCTCCGAGGTGTTTGCTGTTCATGAGCGGATTGTGGGAGCTCCTCAGAGGTTCGACACCGAGGGGCCTGGAGTAAATACACATCAGACATCCTGATCGCAAGGCTTGAACATTCAATTACATGGCCACACAAGATGAAGCATCCATCACTGGCAGCATGGACACCACGTCATGTCAGGAACCAAAACTTGAGAGAATGCTTGCTGGGTCAGGTAACATTTGCCAGGATACAGTCATCTATCTCAGTCACCACCGAGAACTGACGTTCTAAGGGAAGTGCCATCAGGAGAGGGAAGGCCCCTTAAGAAGTACGTTGGTTATTGGTTCTGTTCTGAACTCACCATTGTCTTTTTCACATAGACTTCTTGACCTCGGGACAATCCAAAATCTGCTATTTTGGCTACATAGTTTTCACCAACTAAAATGTTCCTGGCAGCGAGATCTCTGTGGATAAACTGAAATTAAAAAAAACAATGCATTTAAAGCATAATATTGCTTTTCCACTAAACGTTGTTGGCACAAAGCTCTGGGAGCAAGAACTTTAGGAAATAGAGACTAATAGTATGAAAAGAGGTTTTAAAAAGTCAAGTTTCCTTAAGGTACCTCTCCAGAAGCCTTACCTAAGGACCCTACCACATTTTGGGAGAAGCATTTCAGGACAAAGAAAAAGTGCAGATCATTGAAACATTCCACTTACAATGTACTGCTTTGTGTACTGTTAGGAGGCAAACCAAACTAAAATTGAAGGCTCCTCAACAAATACATCTTGTGAAATTTACTAGATGAGAATACAATTGATATTGGCCACTGAATTTTACATTAACAAATGGAATGTTAACAAAATGAGGGAGACTATAAGAAGAAATTAAAGAAAGGTTGATGAAAAATCATGTAAACATGAAAGCCCTGACTCCAAAGCAAAGATGTCCAGAGAGGATTCCCAGAGCAAACCTGCTTTTGGCTCAAATAGTCCATCCCCCGGGCCACATCTGCTGCAAAATGAAGTAGCTGCTGGGAGGACAGTGTGGAAGCAGTGCTGTTGGCGATGGCAAACGCAGGGTCCGTCTCCAGCACACGGCTCTTGCGCAGGAAGTCCAAGAGGTTTCCGTGCGGGGCATACTCGATGGCCAGGTACAAGTAGCCTGTGGGAAAAGAACCAGCACATCGCCCTGTCAGCAGCTGAACAGCCAGGACATTTGGAGGTGCTCTGTGGTCCTCAGCAACTGCTTACAAACTCCATTCTATCTAACTGAAACACCTCCAGCGGTACCAAACTGCCAATGCTGGGGACAGGAGGGAACCAAGTGGCATCCTCCTGCTGTACTCCAAGGGGACAGCTGGAACTTACAAGATACCCACCCACCTCTCCTCTCCTTTCCCACATGTGCACTAACATGGCCTTCTGGAAATGTTTTCACCTCCTGGATAATACTGATGGAATGAACTCAAAGCATCTTCTTCTACATCGAGGACACCTTCACATCCCCTTTAATTATTTTTTCTTTTTTTTATTAGAAGTATATAGAGATACAATTGAGGGGGAAACATTATCAAACCAACAGTAATCAATGTATATATACTTTGTTATCCAGGGGTAATGCCAAAACATGGATGATCACCTTGGGTTTCACCTCTCTTTAATTATTCTTATTTTTTAAATCACTTTTTAAAAAAAATTTTATTAAGGAGTTGAGTTATTGTACAATCATAAAATACAAAAATAACAATATGATATGCATATATTCTTTTTTATTAAGAAATTTAGTTGTTGTACAATCAAAAATGCTTCCAACAAAATAATATGATATGTTTATATTCTGAAAATTAGATTTACACCCTAGAGCCCCCCTAATTTCCCACCCTTACCCCTACCCACAACCCTTCTCCATCCCACCTCCCTCCCCATCCTTCACAATACATCTCTATGAATGCCTTAGGTTGTGTGTCACTACACCTTTACTGGGTTTAATACATGAGAGTTGACCACCTTTCACACTGGCCAGGGTCTAGCTCCAGCCTCCCACAGATGAGTGAAGACATTCGACCCTTAACTCTCTGGGTTAGGCTGACTTCACTCAGCATGATTTCTTCCATAGCCATCCATTTACCTTCAAAGGCTGCAATATCATTGATTCTAACTGCTGAGTAGAACTCCATGGTATATATGTATCACAGTTTTTGGATCCATTCATCCAGTGAGGGGCATCTGGGTTGTTTCCATAATTTAG
>PVKS010038900.1:0-17620 GCA_004027875.1 Aplodontia rufa | reverse complement strand
CCACTGAAAGCTTTCAGGCCCTTCATTAATTGGGATGAAGTCCAAACACCTGGCAGCTTCTTCAGACTCCTTTCTGATGAGAGAAAGCATTTTGAGTAATTGCTGTAAGGCCGGTTCTCTGCTGAGCACCTGACACATATCATAACATGGTGCTTAATGGTCCAGATTCTGGAGCCAGGCGCCGTCACTCCCTAATAGTTGTATATTCTTGGGCAAGTTTGTTAATCTCTCCAAGCCCATGGTTCTCTTATCCAGAATATTGGCGTAATATCTCCCTCATAAGAGTGTTACATTGATTAAATGCTTCTAAGTGAAGATCCTGGGATGGAGCCTGGCACTTGGTCCACCACTCAGGGTAGCCAGCCCCACGATTGCCCCACCTACCCAGGCAGCAGCCCTAGGTTGCTGCTGTGGTCATACCCATGCTGTAGGTGAGGGCAAAGGAGCAGAGTAAAAGTAGGTTGCCAGGGTCACAATGCTGGGAGATGGCAGAGCCATACTTTGACCAGACACCTACGTGGTCAGCCACAGACCCACTGTCTTTCTCCACTCACATTGTCTGTGAGTGTCCCTTGTCACCATGTCTCCCTTTCACATGGGCCACTCCCAGACTCCCCTTTCCCTTCCCTGCAAGGTCTTCAAACCTCTGTCCTGGGTGTCTCAGGGGCCTCTGCTCTGTGACCCTCCTTCCTGCCCCCAGTTCTGCTCCCACCACCGATGCCCAGTGTCCTCAGAGATTCTTCAGTTCCTGCCCTCTCATGGGAACACTGGCTGAGGACAGGTGTCTTTCTTATCTCGTGTTCTAGTCTGCAGCCCATTGTTGGACACAGCAAGTGACCAGAAAAATGTGGAAGGAAGGTGTAGGCAGTTGAGAGAACCCATTAACACTACCTCAGGCATGTAGCTCTGTCTTGCACCTCTCCGCCCCACCCTTGCTCCTCCCACCCTGCAGAGCCCTCAGTTCCTTGAGGATGGCAGCTACTCTAGCTGGCTTCTGGTTGCTCCTCCCTTTAACTCTCCTGTGCACTTTCACTCAGCCCAGTCCTCTTAATTCCCTGTTCAGGAACCTTCTGTGGCTCCCTATTGCCTGCAAGAGGAGGTTCTCTTTCCTTAGCTTGGCATCCAGGCATATGTGTTACTGCTCCCTGCACAGCCCTCAGGCACCTGTCAGGCACCTCAGCCTCAACTTCCAAGCGACAACCATGGTCAGCTCCTTTGCCAGCTGCTTTGCCCATCCTCGTTGTCCCCCTCACATGGGAAACCATCTTGCTTTCTGCAAGCACCCTGGCTCTTGTATGCCCCCAGGGCTTGGTGCATCTCTGGGCCCCAGTCAGCATCCACTGTGCTGATGGTGCCCTGGTCTAGTGAGCGTCTCCCCATAGCATCATGCCTGGAAAAGCAGTTGAACACCTCCCTAGAGCAGTTCCCACTTCAAATCTCAAAGGCAGCCTGCTGTCTCAGGGAGCACAGTACCAGGAAGGCAACTCAGCCCTTTCTGTCTGCGTGGCCAATTTCATTAGCTCTAGTAGTCAAATCCCAAGATGGGATGCCGAGGCTTTCGGTATCTTGGAATAAGGGTCCTTGGACCTGATTCCTTAGTGCCTGGGCTGGGAGGTCTATGGCCACCCATCCCAAAGGGATGTCCTCAAGTGAGTATGTGTGGGTCTCGGCCTCTTTGTAAAGGACAGTAGCATTCCTGTTGTTCCAGATGAAAGCTTCAGCCAGTTGGTCTCTGGAAGGACCTTCTCTCACAGACTCCAACATCTGAAACAAAACACCTCACCCAGCCTCTGAGCTGGCCAGTCCCCAGCTTCTCCTCAGTGAGGGTCCAGCCCCTCACACTGCTCTGCCCTTTGGAAGCACCAGTCCTTGGGAGGTGGAGTATGCATGCTCTGAGAGTAAAGCTGAGCCCTCTGGGCTGTCCTCACCAGCAACAGCACATAGTTAAAAGCAGGGACTCTGAGCGCATGCCTGGAATCCCAGCCACTAGGGAGGCTGAGGCAAGAGAATCACAGTTGAAGACCAGCCTCAGTAACTAGAAAGGCCCTCCCTGTCTTAGAATAAAAAATGCAAAGGGCTGGAGATGTAGTTCAGTTCTAGAGCACTTGCCTAGAATTACGAGGCCCCAGCATGTATCAACCCCCAGTGCTGCAAGCAAACAAATAAATAAATCAGGGACTTTCTCACTAAGCTGCCTGGGTTTGGCTGTGTGATCCTAGATGAATTGCTAAACCTTCCTGTGCCTCAGTTTCCTCATCTGTTAACTGAGGATAACTGTAAGTTTTATGTGGGAGGGTGGGGATAAAGATGGAGTGAGTTAAGATACGCAAAAAAGGAGGAATACTGACTTAGTTGATTCTCAGGACAGGGCTTAGGTAGGAAGAGGAACAAGGGGAGAACATTCTGGGAGGGTGCAGAGGCAAGCCTGTTCGTGGGTCTGTGGATGGATGACGAGGGCTAAGACTGAGGGTGGGGACAGTCTTTCCAGGGAACCTGGTGCACAGGCCTGACTTTGTTCCCAGGACTGGTTTTTCTCTCCAGGCTCAGCCATCGCCTATTCTGCATATACATTCCCTGAAGCGCTGGTGCACACCACCTTCCACAAATACTACGTGGCGCTAGCTGTGCTGAACACCATCCTCAGCACCGGCCTCTCCTGCTACTCCAGGTACCAGACTCTGAACTAAGATGGGAGGAGAGGGAGGGGGCTTAGCATGCAACTCTGTGGCATTTGAGGGCTTGGGGGAAGAGGCTGGGTAGAAAGGGCACGAGGAGGCTGCCTCCATTCTAGGAGGTCTCTGTACGGCAGGGCACTGTGGGCATACAACTGTGCCAACCCGAAAGGCCCCTTGCTTTGAAGAGCCCACATTTGGCTTAAGGCTCTGAAGTTCTTAGTAATTTTTGAACGAGAGGGCCCCACACATTGATTCTGTACAGGATCCTACAAATTAGGTAGCTGACCTTGCCATGGAAGTTACTTAGCCCCCTTGAACTTCAGTTTGCTCATCTGTAAAGTGTGGTCAATGCCTCTACCTTGAGATGGATGTGAGAAAGACATGTAATGATCCAGGATCCCACACACAAGCACAGATGGTGGAGGTGCCCCTAAACAGGCAATCTGCCACTAATAGTGACCAAGTGGTAAGTGTGGTGGATGACAGATGATATTCATATGTCCAGCTCATCCCCGTGGCCATGAGTCATGTCCAGCTCACTGCCTCTAATTCCCACTGTCCTTTTCCCTTTCACTCAGGAAAACCCTTTGGGTTACGAGTGTAAGAGGGGTTGTTATGGGGATAAGTGCACTAATTTCTACAGCTCTTGACCAGTTTTCTGTTTGAAACCTTCCTCAGGGCTGTGTCAAGGTGACTGCCCTGTCCAGACGGTGCTGAGGTGCCGGGTGACAGCAGGGCAGGAAAGGCACCGGGATAGGCTGCAGGTTGTCCCCCCAGCTACAGTTAGTCAAGTTAGTCAGCCCTTTTGCTCCGTTTGGAACACCTGCGGTGCTGCGCTCTCCTCTCCCCAGAGAAGAACAGGCGTGTAAGCTGTGCCCTTTGGCTTTGGCTCTCATGTCCCTTGGGTGACAGGATCAAGAAGGGGACCCAGGGAGAGGAGGCATTTCACTGACCTGGCAGATGGGATTTTGAATATGTGGAAGGATACCTTCGTAAGCAGCAGGAATGCCTGCCTCAACTTGCCTACCCTGAGCCAGGGCGGAGGCTTGGATGGGAGTGGGTCTCCTGACTGGCCCAGACTCAGCACTGGAATTTGCATGGCTTTCTTCTCATGGAATTGCTGGGGCAGAAGTGTGTGCTGGGGGTAAGCTCCCCTCTCTTCCTGGAAATCCCAGAGCTCCCCTAAAGCTGTGAGGAGCCAGTGTCCACCCATAGGGGTGGGGCCATTGCTTCCTTTGCTCTAATTCCTGAGGGCTCTGTCAGTTAAAACTCAGTGAAGTACAGCCTTGCCAGGTGGGGAGCATGACGAGGAGGGTGCAGAGAGGAGGTGGGTGCCTTCCTGGGGTGAGCAAAGGCAGACAAGTGTGGAAAAGGAATAGCGATGCTAACAGCTGCCCAGCAGAGGTGAGGCACGTCCTGGTGGCAGGGTGCCTGCTGTGTTGATGTGTGCGCAGGCTCTGGCCCAGGGACCTGGACAGACCCAGGTCTGGTCCTTGGACCCATCACTGTTCCTGACAGGTTGACTTCTGAAAACCATGAGTGGTGCCTGTGTTGGATTTCAGTATTCGAGGGAGGCGAGCACTGAGTTTGAGGATGAGAGAGCAGAGGGTTTCATGGGTGTAGAAGAAACAGTCCCCAGAGTCAATGGGTCAAAACTGCTTCCGGGAACTCAGAAGGCAAATTCTTGAATTGTTTGCCACTGCATTTTTTTAAAGAGAGAGAGAGAGAGTCAGTTTTGTTTATTTTTTCTTTTTCTTTCTTTTTTTTTTTTTTTTTTTTTAGGAGTAAAAGGAGTAGGATTTATTTAGGAAGAAGAGCAGAGACTCCACAAGGCTGAGGGGTACCTGGAAGCAGGACACCATCTAATGGAGGTTAGGCCAGAGGTTATATAGATTTGGGGTGTGAGCATAATTAACATTCACACAAAGCAGGCATTGAGAAATGCATCAACTCCATTGGTTCAAATCTATGTAAAACAGGCACTGAAACTGGTCAAGAGCACCATTGGTTAAAACAAAAAGTGGCAAATACTTCCTAGTATCCACCTGTGACCACCCCCATCTCTTAGTCAGGACTAGGGTGAGCCTCAAGGTCTTTTTGCATTTGAAGGCCCTGAGCATGCCCTGTCAATCACTCTCTGCCTCTACCAGCTAGCTCTTGGATGGGGGCCCTCTGTCCTGACTACCTAAGCCATTTCACTGTCTCTCCTAATCTGCCTCATTCCCCTCTCTGAAGAAGTATCCCTAACTGCGGTTAGGGAAAAAATGGGCGATGACCATTCTGGCTACTTCCTGCTGATATTGGGTATAGAATGGGGATGGCAGTCAAGGACCTTTCCCCAGAGGCCTTTCTATAAGGACCCCAAGAGAAGCAGGGCTTGATTGTGGATTCCATGTGTAATGGCATCTTGCTGGTCAGGGCAACCCAGACATCCATGGTGACCGGTGGCAAGTGACTGGACAAGGCATTCATCAGGCAGGGAACATGTTAACAGGGTAAACAAGACAGCAAAGCATTAGTTTTTAAACTGTTAACACAAAAGCAATTATAATTAGCCATTCCCTGAAAAGTATGAAGACAGTGACTTTAAATCTTGAGTGGGGGCTATTTATGACTTTGGAAATATTAGTAAAGTTGTTAAAAACATAGCATTTAGTCCCATGTGATTCTGTAAAACAGTTTACTCTTTAGTGTTAATTTTTGCCTGGTAGAGATATTTCCTTTGGCTGTGTAACTTCCCAGTTTTATTTACCTTTGAGAGAATTAATAAGCATACACTTTGAGCAATGTTTAAAAAAGCCATTGTTTCTGTTGCTACAAATGTCCATGTAGGACTGAGGTTTGGTTATACTCTCCTGCCAGGTGTTTAGGACCAACTTGACCAAAAATGATCTTGTTCCTATCTATTGCTACAAGTTGCTGAAATTTGCCAGGGTCATTCTTGGCGAACTTGTGAAAAGCCTCTTGGCTCTTCTACCAGTGGTGCCATCTGCCAGGATACCTCAGGGTCTTGCTGACCACATGTGGCTTCCCTTGGAAGCATCTGGGACATTGCTGTTCAATGATTATCCTCTTTGCAGAATGTCCACTGGTTGGCCTTCTGTTCTCTAGGGTCATCTGATCCCCCTGATCAGGAGGTCTTGTTACCTAGAGTTGTGAAGCCTGTAGAAGTTCCATTGTCCCCCGAGTTTTGTTGACCAAACAGGGCAAGGGTCAAAATATTGACTATTTTCCTTAACCCTTTAACTGTCTTAACTGATTTCCTTGATTTGATGTTAAACATCCAGCAGGCCAGTTGCACCAGTCTTAAAAGTGGGCATACTAAGTCACAGTTTAATTAGGATCAATAACAGTGCTTGAAATTAGTAGTATATTGTATCCGTCCTATAGGTGATGGCATGTCTTAACTCAGGTTCTTCTGTTGAAGTAGTACTTCTGTAAAATACTAATAAGCAACAGTTTTAAAGATTTGCAAGGAATATACAACAAGGAATTAACAGGGGTAAATACATTTTAGGAAACAGTGTTAATGATCAGGAAAACAGTCAAAGCAGACAGATAAGTCAGGCTTTTAAATGGCAGTGACCCTTTTATGTCAGATACAGTTACTCTGCCTGTAAACCTACATAAAGTTACACAACATTTAGACAAAGCTTGAACACTTTTTGACCATAAGAGAAATCCATTTTAACTGATTGTGCCAATTATATTCAACTTAATGTAACACACAAGCTTCTGAGATTTACCTTCCACAAACCTCCTGTGACTTACTTAGATATTATATTTCTTCATCCAGAAACATTTCTTTCTTTACCCAGGAACATTTCTTTCATTCTAATTCCATAACAAAGCAAATGTCCATGCCTATCATGCCTATAACCTTTTATATTTCTTTCCTATTTGTTGACCCTTTCTTAAATCTGCATTTTGATATAATCCTGATGAAACTTCCATTGTTTTCAATTACTTTAAGGTGAGATTATTTAAATCAAAGCAGTTGAAAAACACAAAATGAAATTGCCAAGAGAAACAGTACCAGTGATCCAAGACTGATTTATAAATGCAACCTCTATGGGTTTTAAACAAATGTAAGCCAGGTTAAAAATGAACAGTGTTTAAAAGACAGCACTTGGTTAATTTGTCTGCCTTAGTTAGCTTCCCTGCCTTAAACTATGTAACACATAGAAAAAAACTTAAAGATACAGATCCTACATTTAGTTTCCCTAATAACACTTAACATATCAGAAATCACCTTGATAAGCATATCAATGTTTTAAGAAACCTTGTTAAAGAATTAGACTTTGTCCTATCAGTATATCTTGTCCTGTTGCTGATTTTTCCCTAGATTTCCCAGTTGCTGATTTTTCTGAATTTACATTTGGAAGCAATTTTTAATCATGCTTAAGGTGAAATATTTTGTTTCATAGTACTGAAGTTAAAACTTTTGTACTCCTTGTGTACCTGTTACACCTGTTAGAATCTTAATCTAACAATTTTGTTTTCAGTGAAGATTCAGAGATGAAGTTTTTCCCATTTACCAGCAACTTATTTAATAGATCCAAATATGTATTGCCTTATACAATTTAAGAAACCAAGAGCACCTGAATTTAATTAACAGCAGCAATGTTTCTTAACATGCATAAAGATTAATCCCATTTATGCTATCAGACATGTGTAAACCAGAATAAGCTATTTTTCCCTGTTGAAGAAAAATCCTAGAGGTAATAAATGTTACACTTAACATTTATAGAAATTAATATTCTATTGGTTGACCACCTAGAAAAAACATGTGGGTTAGTAATTTTAAAGATATTTTTACTACTGTTTAATCAATTTAAATTGAGTCTCTTTAAATGTTTGAGTCACGTGAACAAAAAGTTATTTGGATCCTTTTTTTTTTAAATTTAGTTTATGAGCACTCATTTAAGCCAATTTGATACCAGGCCGACACAACGTACAACATATATGTAGACAAACATAACAGGTGTGCACACATAAAAAAACCAATAGGAAACAGATTATAGCCTCTCTGAATAATTGACCTTTGAGAAGACAGCAGTACAAAACCAGGATTAAACTCTAGTTAGACAAAATTGACCGAAAAATATATTTGGGTGCACCAAATAGGTGAGTCACCAGTAAAATTGAGCTCAAAAACAACGTTTTCCCACAAAAACGAAACAGCCGTATTTACTCCAGTACAGAGCAGCCAAACGTCCCTAGACCATAGTGCACTTTAGGATCCCAGACATTGAAAGAATGTGGTAGCCTGTGAAATTCTCGGGGAAAGCTTTTTTAGAAAAGAAAACTTAGACCTTTGAGTTTTCCATTTTTCTTTCCTGTGTCCATTTGAAGAGAAAACTCTGCAAGAAGTAAGTAAAATTCTTGGGCCTTCCAAGTCAGCTTCCTAAAGCTGAGTCCCAGTTGCAAAATTACAGACGTTTGCAAACGAATGCAGCCCTCTCAAGCATCTCAAAAGGCTTGGAACCTGGAGCAGCTGGCACCTCCCAGATCCCTTTTGTTTTCCTTCCTCCTTACTGAAACTTAGAGAATGGTTCCTCAGAGTATGGGGAAGTGCCACAGTTTGGATTTAAAAGTGACACTTTTTCCTTGGCCTGGAACTAGTTTGGGCAGCCCCTCATGCAAGTCTAGCTGTGAGATGGAGTTATAATTTGTCATTTCTCTCTGTCCTCTGATTGAAATTTGAGCCAGGATTGGATATCAAAAATATCTAGCATTTTCCTCAGGGTTTGACTGGCACAGGAATCCCGGTTTGAGTGCCTGTGCCAGATGGAGTGTCCATCTGAAAGACAAGGGGGAAGAAGGCGTCCCTAGGCATCCCTCCATTGTCTCCTATCAAGGTGTCTCTTGATCACCTGTGAACCTCAAAGTGGTTGGTGACCACCCCCTGAGGCCTGACTAGGACTGTCGGATTAGTTGCCCTTACCAGCACATTCCTCAAAGTCCCCTCACTCAAAGATTCCTTTCCTCAAAATGTTAGTGACCACGTATTGAGGCCTGACTAGGATTTGGGCAGGTTGGATTTAGTCGCTCCTTACAAACGCATGACCCCAAAATCCCTTCTGTGTTCTTTCCCTCTTAAAGGGAAAAACCCTGATTTCCCTGGGTAGAACTGAGAAGCACTGGCAACTGTGTTGAGCGTCTCAGAGGCCGACAGCTTTCTTAGCTATAATTTTGAGGGAGAGAAATTTCTGAGAAGCATGTGCCCTGGATAAATTAAATCTTTCCTGATGACTATATTTGCCTTTTTATTCAATTAGGGTGAAAGTTCTTTCCTAGTTGCATAAAGCAATCATATTTATAGAGCCAGGAGTGATGTCCCCATTGTTACAGACCCAAAATCTGAAACCATTAAGGTGGGGAGGGAGAACAGACAAAACGTCTTGCAGCAATTAAAATGAGAGCCATAGGTTTTTCCTAATGAAACTGGCAGAGTTAGAAATCTTGAGACCCATTATTCTTCCTAGGAGGATAAAAATATTTTTTCTAGTCTGACAAAACATAAACTGGCAAAACTGAAGGTCAGTGAAATAGAACCTGAGATTTAGCTTTCTACCAAGCAGATAAAAGGCAGAGTGACAAAGGAGATAAAGTGGAGGCGAACTTGCTCACGCACTGGTAAGTTGGTGGACAAGGCTCTGTCCCAGTCATCTGAGGAGCATCTGAGTGAGGCCTGCCTGTATCATGGGGCGAGAAGCCATGAAAGGTTAAAGTGCAGATGGAGTTTCCACGTGGGACCGATTGGCTTTTGGCCTCTCCAAGAGACCCGGTGTTCACACTGGGGAGTAGCCCCAGCCAGAAAACTAGGGTGCCCTTAGTAGAGACCTCAGCTCCTCGATCAAGCGGACCTCCGTGAAAGGAAACTGGAGCAAGAGCAAACCAACATTCTCTCCGCCAAGGCAGGAAGGATTGATAAGTCTCATTCCAGCAAAGCCTGTCCCCTGGGTCTTAAGTCCGGCAGCCGTGCTAGTCGCTGTTAATTGGCTGGCAGGGTCCCGGTATTTTGATAGAGGTAAGGTATACCAAATGGAGTACAGGACTCCCGGAAGAAAAAGTGATAGAGCAATTGTCTGTTTTACTCACCCGTCCGAAGAGAATTCCCGGTCAGGGAACCAAAATGATGCTGGGCTTTTGAGATGAGGCCGAATTCTCTGCTCCCGCTGGTGAATGGAGTCTGGGCCGCTACAGATTCCAGCAGCCAAAACAGCCCGCTTCTAGTGTTTGCAGTGATTCCCAGATAAAACTGGGACTTTGGGCTGATTGCAGGTCCCTCGGGTCTCTGCAGCCCAAAAGTGTTAGCAGCTACCCAGCTAAGAGCTGGGATTTCCGTGGCGCCTTGCAGCTCTTGGTGTAGGAACACACCCCGGGAATTCAGCGCCGATCTTCTGGGTCCTTGTCTCGCGAATTTGAAGAATAAAATCCATGGATAACCATGGAAGGAGGAGTAAAAGGAGTAGGATTTATTTAGGAAGAAGAGCAGAGACTCCGCAAGGCAGAGGGGTACCTGGAAGCAGGACACCTTGTTTATTTTTTCATCTGGCCTTTGCTTCTCTGATACTTAGTTGTGTATGTGGTGCTGGGGTTTGAACTTGTGTCCTCATGCATGCCAGGCAAGCGCTGTAACCACTGAACCACCACTCCAGTCCCTCACCAAATTAAAAAAGAAAAAAAATTTGTGCTCTCCCAATCACCTGTGAGCCACCGGGAGAGACTGTTTTCTTCTAACGGGAATCCTCCCTGACCGTTCAGGGTGCGGTGGGCGGTCCTTTGGGTTTGGTGTGCCTGGGGTGTTTGGATGAGCTTGTTTGCTAGGCAGCTCTGTTAGAGATCTCCTGACGCCCATATTTGGGAGCTTGTCCCCTTGACGATGAAACAGATTTTTTCTGTCTATGAATGGAGCACATCTGTGGCTGTTCTATCCATCCACCCCTTACCCATCCGTTCACCCACCTGAAGTTCCTCGAATGCCTGCCAGGCTGGAATGTGAGGAGAAGTGAGTCACTGCCCTGGCTCAGAGGGTGCCCGGTGCACAAGGAAAGGCAGATTGCAGGCTTCCCAAAAAGCCCAGGAGGGAGCCATCATTTCCTTTAGGATAGCAGGATAGGGTGTGGAGGAAACAGGTAACACAGTTGCAAAATGACGAGCTCAGATATGCAGGATCCTAGGAAGTCCATACCCAGTCCTGAGAAAAGGTGGCACTTTATCTGAAGGGAAAGGAAGGGCTCATAGGCAGAGCATCAGCCTGGGCAAGGGTGGTGGTGCCAGAGAGGATGGGCTGGATTGGAAGAGGTGAGGAGTTTTAGAGGGGAAGAGGGAGTGTTAGGAGGGACCTGAGGGCAGGCTGCAGAAAGGACACACTCGGTAGCCCTTTGCTTATGACAGACAGGGGTCTCCTGGGGAAAGACTTCTCTAGGCTTGGCTCTGGGCTTCTGCAGCTTCCACAGAAGGTCTTTGGGACTGTGCAGGAAGAGGAAGGGAGAATGGGTGTCCCATCTGGGCCCTTTGGGTTCCACCATACCTTGCCCTCTTTCCTTGTGCCCATATCCATGGTTGTTCCCTGCTCTTACCAGGCCTGAGCCCCTCTGTCTTCATTCCCTCCCTTTGTCTGGAGAGACGAGAAAGATGACCGGTGTTGTGGGTAGTGAAAGAGCTGTAGAGGGAAGGGCGTGCATCCTTCCTGCTCCCCACCTCTGGGCTTCAGCATCAGCACCTTTCACCAGGGCTCTGAGAAGAGTCTTTGGGGTTCTGTCTGGCTGGGGTCTCCTGCAGCGCCAATGCCACAGTGTCTTCCTCCACAGTGGCTCAAGCAGTTAGAGCTGGGCTAAGCCCCTTCCACAACACCAAGGGAACCTGGGTACTCACAGGCTTGGCAGGCTGTCGTGGTTTCATGGCGTTTGCTCCTGCACAGTACACTCAGACCGTTAAGGTCCATCTCGACACGGGGAACTTTGTAGTTCCCTGAGTGTTGTTTTGGTTCTTATTACCACAGAATTTAATTCAAATGAACATGTTCTAGAAGACAGTTTTCTCATTCTGTAGCATTTTAGAGGGGTGGTGGGAGAATGCACCCTCTCTACAGCGGGGTGACTAGTCAGCCTCGTTCCCTCTAGGAATGATACTTCTGCAGTTTTTGCTGCATGCTACAAGTCACTATAAATCATCTGTCCAGCACATCCAGCCACTGATTTTTTTTTTTTTGTTTTGTTTTTTACAAAGCTGCTGTGTGAATACCCCGGGTCAGTGCTATAACAGGAGAGATTAATCTTTATGCTGGGTACAAAGAAGCTGTGCCACAAGGGATGGTGAGAGGACAAGGCCATGGTGGTGCAGGGGCATGTGATGGCCTGGAAGTGGGTTGGAGGTCAGAGCTGGGGATAGAGACTCAGCAGACATGGTTCTCAGATACTCTGGAGGCCGTGAAGCCTTGCTTAGATGACAGAGGGACATGATCCCCATGCACTAACAAAAATACACACACACAAAACACACACACACACACACACACACACACACCACCTCGGCAATAGAATGACTTTTCTAAATACCTGCTAGTTCCAGAATTCCAGTTGCTAATCCTTCTAGCTTTGTTACATTTATTGATCTAACCCTTCCTTAAGCCAGGCTTCTCCCCAGATCCAGTGTTTCCTGCCAGCCTTATTGTGGAAAGAGGATGCTTGGACCCCTAGTAGCCTAGTAGCTAGCCGGTGGACCCTGGGGTGCAGGGAGGTCATAGCAGGCTGGGCTTTGGACTTGCTGGGCATGGGGTGCTTTGGAGGATTCTGTGGTGCTGGCCGCTCACTCCTGGGATCTCTAGCTGTGGTGGCACCCTGTGGCCTGATGTGGAATTGCATCTTGGTAGCAGGAGACACCTCTGTGGCTACTGTCTCTTCTGCCTTTTTCCTCTGTTGTGGTCTCTCTCCTGTTCTGCTTTTTCTCCTTTTTTCCCCTCATGTAGACTCGGCTTTGCGGCTGGAGAGGCTGGCTCGTTTGCCTCTGGGGAGGTGAAATGTTGTCTCAAGTCACAGGAAATCCATGCTTTGGGGTATGGCCTTCACCAGCCCGAGCCAGATTTCTTCGTAAGTGGCCACTTTAGGAGGGAGCCTCTATCCCCAGAGATGGCAGATGGTGGCAGCGCACAGTGGGCTTTCTGCGGTTGGTGGTGTCTGCCAGGGTGGACTAACAAGGCAGCAGAGGCAGGTGCCAGCTGTTGGGACAGTGTGCTCCCTTTGGCCTCTGGGGCAGAGGCTGTTGGGAAGGGCAAAGACTGGGCCTTCTGGGGACAGGCAGGGGCCGTGTGTAACTGGGAAGGCTCACAGTCCTAGCTGAAATCTAACTTCTTCTCTTATTAGCTCATCTGACTTTAGGCAAATCACTCAGGCCTGTGTTCCCTCCTGTTCCAATTTTCAGGTCCAACTGAGATGGGGATCAGGGATGGAGCCACACATATTTACTACATTTAGTAACTGTGCTTTGCTCTTCTAACACTGTTCAAGCCTTATTTTTACCAAATCCTTGAAACAAAACTACGGGGAGGAAGTTTCTGACCCTAGGCTACTCACAAGGTAACCTGCCACAGTCACAGGGTCATGTGGAGTCAGGACTGGAACCTGGGGTCTCCCTCTGAGATAACAGCCCGGTGCAGCCTCTCTTCCCCTGGATGTTTGCAGCTTTGCCTGGGCTGTGGTTCTTGAATGGGGTGATGAATTGAAGGCCCGTCTCCTCTACCCTCCCTCTCTTCTTCCTCCCTGAATTTCCCTTTTCTGTACCTGGAACGTGCCTCGTGCCTCCTGATTGACCCACAGGGACAGGAAAGAAGAGACGTGCCTGTGGGCTTGAGTGAAGTTTGTCTCTGGAACTACGGCTTTTCAGGGTCCATGGTAGCCTGCTCTCACCCTGAAACAGGGATCCCCATGTAGGCTGTTTTGACCAGCTGCTCTGAGGACTGGGCAGAACACACCATCCGGGAGACTGGTTCTCAGGCACACTTCTGGGCTAGGTTTGGGGGGGCTCCAGATTTGTCCAGATCCAGCATCTGCCCCTGAAAAAAGTTCCCAGCCAGACGTGAGTCTCTGTCAGATCCCAAGTGGAGGGGTGTGGATGCCAGCAGGACGTGCAAACAAGCGGCCATGCTGGCTCATGAGTAACATGAACAACCTGGCCAGCTGGTGGGAGCAGTGAGTGAATTTTGAGGGAGAAAGCACAGGCTTAAGGGTTGGGGCAAAGCATCTACAGAGCAGAAATGAGCATACCTTTAGTTGTCCCTCCCTGGGTCCCATCATGATCTGTTTAGGAAGAACTGTCTCTCTGCAACAACCAGTGTCACTAGTGTTCACAGTGGCCTCATTTGTGTTTAGATTGGAGGCAGATGAGACTGGAGATGAAGGAGACAGGAGGGAAAAACTCCTGTTTACTCAGCTTCCCCAGGCCAGCATGACTGTGTGTGGTCCAAATATTCCAGAAACCTTTCTAGTTTATCAACTCCAACCCAGGTTTTCCTCATGGTCCTCACCTGGGCGGCTCCCAGGAGTCAGGTGCATCTTGCCTCTGTAGGACACGCTTCACAGGGTCTGTGTCAGTGCCTTCCCTTCCCAGTTCTGGTGGTAACTGGACTTTTGCAAAGCCCCTTGCAGTTGAATAACTTGGTGCTGGTGGGATTTCTACCAGGAGCCTTCTCCCTGGCTTGGTCTGGACACCACTGCTTCTCATGGTGTCAGGACAAGTTTCTCCGGACATCTTTTTCAGTCTGAGGTTCCATCATTTCCACCAAGGTAGGAGAAATCCAAAGAGGCTGGCGAAGAAGCTGCTGGCCACAGGCAGTTGTGCAAAAATGCTTGTCTTCTGTTGATTACCAGCCTCTCGGTTGTTTTCAGTGTGTGCACGTGTGTAATTTCCTGATACTTTGCATTTCCATTTCTTCCCCCCTTTCCATCCCCGATTTAGGTTTCTTGAAATCCAGAAGCCCAGTCTCTGCAAGATGCTTCGTGTCCTCGCCTTTGCTTATCCTTACACCTGGGACTCCCTCCCCATCTTCTACAGGGTAAGGGCCTGGCTGCATCCGGTCTCTGTTGGCAACGCCTGTGACTTGGCTATTTCCTGAGCTTCTGGGGCTCAAAAAACTACAGTGGGCACCACATGACACAGAAGTCAAGACCTAACTGCCTTGATGGCATATGCAGTGATTAGAGATGGCATAAGCACAGAGGCCCTGAGAAACCATATGCTGGCGGCTCAGGAATGACGGCCCAAAGCTGGGCCGGGCAGGGTTTGGAAGAGTGAGCAAGAGTGGGCTCTGGAGCAAATTGCTAATCCTTGCTGTCAGTCCTCAGGCAAGTTCTCACCTTGATGTTCCTCATCTATAAAATGGGCTTGATATTGACATCACTCATGGGTTTTGAGGAGGATTACAGGAGGAGACATGTATAATACTGACTGGTGGGAGGAGGGCAATAAACACATTCTCATATCTTATCATTGATTAATGTATGCTTATTTAGAATTGAAGGAAAAGGTATCAATGAAGTTCTTAAAGGATAGATGGGACGAGGCAGAAAGCACAGAGGAGGAGGGTTTAGGTAGGATAGCAAGGACAAAAAGGGTAATGCCATGAGTTTAAATTCTGGTCCCCCTGCTCACTGGCTGTGTGATCTCCGGCAGTGAACATAACCCTCTGAGCCTGAATTTCTTCATCTGTGAGGCTACTATCTTCTCCTTCATAGGAGGTAATGAGGATCAATCAACAGTGGATCCAGTGGGCTCAGCAATGCCTGGCACATGGCCCACGCCCTGAGTGGGGCTCTACCAGAGTCAGCGTCTGAATAACATGATGAGGCCCAGAAGGCAAGGCCTGGCAGTGGAGTGGAGAGTGCTGCCTGCCACTTGAGACATTGCTCTGTGTTCCCCCTGTGTGGGCCTGGGGGAGTCCTAGAGATGGGGGTGCTGCCCCTTCCTTTTGCTCCTTCTTTGATAAAGTGTGCAGTCAGGATGGAGTGCCACAGGCTCTGCCCTGTCCCAGTGCTGTGCACTTCTAGTTCTTGGCTGCATCAGACAGTGGGGCTGTGGGGTGTCTAATGGTGATGTTGACACTGGAACCAGCCTGCTGGGATTTGCTGACCTTGCTCCTTATTAGTGGTTTGTGACTCCCTCTCTGGTCCGCATTCCTCTTCTGCAAAATGGGAAAATAAGAGTCTGCTTTATGGTAATTGTTGAGGTGCAGATGAAATGAAGCATGTAAAAGGCACCAGCAAGTGGTAGTTACTATCATTATTTATAATAATAAAACAAAAGCTACACTCAGCTCACACGGTGTAATGGGGTACTTAATACTTCTTCATGACTCAGAGGCCTGCAGGCTTTAAAACTTTAATTAGCCCATCAGTTCCAGGACTGTGGAAGAGTTAAAAGAGTTCAGATGTCCACAGACCACTTTCTACTACCCCCAGAAACTGGCAAAATAGCTAATGGGATTTTTCTTTTCTCTTCCTTTCCTGGTTTCTTATTTTCCTTCCTTTTTTTGGTGTGTATGTGTGTAACTGAAAAACAGTTGCCTTGGGTCTGACTTGATCCCACTCAGAGTAAGAGTTCTACCCTCAGAGTCCTTGAGAGTCGCTCCTTCAGGCCACAGACCTGGGGGAGGTGAGGCGTGGGTGGTGGAGTTCCTGCAGGGTGCAGAGTTGTGCTGAGCTGAGAAGGCACACGTCTACCCCGGGGTGCTGAGGAAGACCAGGGCCTGCCAGAGGCCTGTCCCCCTCTCAAGACCTGATGTTTCTTTAAACACCTGCAGCTCTTCCTGTTCCCAGGCGAGAATATTCAAAATGAAGCCATCTTGTACCATCAGAAGCACGTTGTTGTGACCCTCCTGGCCTCTTTCTTCTACTCTGCACACCTGCCAGAGCGCCTGGCCCCTGGACGCTTTGACTATGTTGGTGAGTGGGCAATGTGACCCAGCTGCTCTGCCTGTTGCATTCCTGGCTAGGGAGGTGACCTAGCCATGACACCACTGCAGTGACTGTGAAGGGCAGTGGGGGGTGCACAGTCAAGGACAAGGAGAGAAGCAACTCTTGAGGAAGCTCTCTCAGTATAGGCCAGAGCAAATGACGTTGAAGCTGACAGAGGCCTGGACGTGTAAAATCAGTGCTTTGCGGGGGCAGGAGGCGGGAGGTTGGTGAACAAGCAGGTCTAGACCCTGAAGCATTAGAGGGATGGTCCTAGAACCTTGGATCCCATCATTAAATGAATCCTGGGGGGAGCAGCCATGGAGAGGAAGAGGAAATATGAGGTGCAGAAAGAAGAAGGATAGCACCAAAAAGACAAGGTAGAGATCAGATCTTTGCCACTCTGGCTCTGAGGCTGGCTGGGGGCAAGGTACCCTTGGGTCACTTCTAGTGAAGGTGACAAGCCTTTGGGATGAAAGTTCCTTAAATAAGTTCCATGGGAATCAAAGGACCAGTCATTGTCCCCAACATGGTGAGTACCTTGGTTTTCCCCAAGACCATTTTGTCTCTTGTTGAATTTCTACTTCCTCCCACCTAAGAAATGTGACCAATTATGCTTTGATCTGATAAGTTTCAGTCTTTTCTTTTGACCTGCTAGAAGGGGTAGCAACTAGCAAAACACTCTTAGGGCAGATTTTCCAAATTGAAGAGGACCAGAGGCCAGGAAACAGGTGGCAACTGGCTCCTGCCACCATGTCCACTTTCCAGCCCTACTTGGCAGAAATAGAGGTGGTATTGATGAAGTCTTGGGGATTGCAGGAAAAATAGGGGCATTATTTTGCCATCACTCTGGCTTCTCAGTATTTTATTAATTCACTTCTATCCTGTCCTCTTGGGCCTAAGAGAACAGAGCAGAAAATCTCTTCTGGGGGGAGGAACTTGTCAGACAATAGTTTATGACAGATCATCAACAAGATGTTCAGTCCTTAAGCA